>JAJODA010000795.1:0-26937 GCA_021730345.1 Fusarium cicatricum | reverse complement strand
TGGAAGGCCTGCGTGCGGCATCAGGATAGGGAGCACGTTGTTCGCTCGAGTTGCTGACGGATCGAGCCCGAAGTCCGTGGGGATCCTCTGGGGCAGGAGTAACAGTTCGTCGGCGGGGATAATCCTCCTCTCGGCGGTCATAGCCACCGCCGCCTCCACCTCCTCCACCTCCAGTCTTGCCGTCACGCTTCCTCATGCGAACGTCGCGGCGGATGCGAACCCGACAACCTTGATCGGCAACGGTCTTGCTGAGCTGAGTGCTCTCCATCAGACCGGGGAACTTCTTGGCGCTGTAGACACTGAAGGGAAGAGTCTTGATCTCCATTCGAAAGTCGACACCGGGGGGGAGGTCACCGTCGGCGGGCTCCTGGTCGAAATCCTTCTCCTCTTTGGTCGTCTCGAATAAGCTAAAGGTCAGACGGTAGCGGCCCTCGTGGCGGACAGAAAGATCGGGGAAGATAAAGTAGCCGGCTTCAGTAGGGCGGTCGAGGTATGCCATGCCTGAAGCAGGAACACCAGTCAGGATGGGCGGGTTGTTGGCAGCAGGAGTTTGGACACGACCGTGTGCAATAGGGCGGGCGTGTTCGAGACTGGCGTAGAGGAAGAAGTTGGCATTGTAGTCGAAAGTAACATCCGTGCCCTCTTCCACACTAGGGCCTTCAATGATTCGAAGCTCGACAACGGGGGGAGGGTCAACAGGTCGTCGGTCGCTATTTGCTATTAAAAGTCAGCTTACACGAGACCATGGTTTGTCGGACGGTTGAGGTTAAAAGGCAGACAATGCACCATTCGCCTCGAGTAATATCAGCTTACCCTTCA
Organism: Fusarium cicatricum; assembly: GCA_021730345.1. NCBI lineage: Eukaryota > Fungi > Ascomycota > Sordariomycetes > Hypocreales > Nectriaceae > Fusarium > Fusarium cicatricum. Next base: position 26,118 of record JAJODA010000795.1, on the reverse strand, counting down.
TGCCGGAACCGCAAGCACGGGCACGCTCCGGTTGTTGCAGAACGGTCATCTGGTACCAGAGGCTGCGGTTTCCTCTAGTAACGCGGTGGAGGCGGGCGAAAGTATCGCGCTGGGCGTTAAGGGGGATTACTGATGGGGTGGCCATGGTGTAGGTTGCTGGGGCGCGTGAAGCGCGAACAAGAAAAGAGCGGTTACGAATCGAATAAGGTGGAATAAGATATCAGGCCTATAACCAGGCTTTAATCAGCAACTCTCCCAACGGTTGGTAAATAAGTGAGGGTTTATGCAGGCAAAACGGGAGCGCGGTTATGCATGCGAAGCAAAACCCAGGTGTCCAACAAGTATAGCGAGACGAATGCGAGCGGGACGGGACGAAGGCAGTGAGTGGATTCATTTGACGAGACTCACCCTCAAAGTGAGACGCCCAAGACGGAGCGTCACGGGTCGACTCAAGGCAGATTAATTAGGTCAATTCAGTCACAGACCGAGGGCGACGGGCCGTGGTTCAAGATTGAGTCGTGTCGGAGGAGAAGCGAAAGAGTTTCTCGACGCGACACGAAGACGTGCTTGGGGGGGTCGAGGGGAATGAATGGGAAGACGAAGCCAGGAGGAGAGGGAAAAGAGAAGAAGAGGAGAGGGTGAAAGCGAGTGGCCGGGGGGCGGAGGCCGTTGAAGAGGCAGTGGAGGATAGAGCCCACGAGGCAAGTAGTGGGTGGACCTGGCCCAGTAGCGCTATTTCCGCCGAAGCGAGTACAGTGCGCAACTAATCAGCCCTGGGAAGTGCCAGACGACGGCAGCTAGGGGATGACCTGGAACCTTGGGGCAATTAGAGAGGACGGGCAGGACGGGATGATGAAAGAAAGGAGGGCTGTTGGTTCGGGAGTGAAATTCTCAAGCAAAGAATGGAAGACTTCTGAAATGGGGGTCAGAAGAGAAGGGGGCGTCGTCGGATATCAGAGGGGACGGGAGTCCCAGAGATACAGTCCTGGATCCAGATGGATAGGTGGCTGAAAAGGCCCAGGAGCCTGGAATCGGTACAGTACAAAGCTGACTCGAACACCTGGACAGGCCCGCGAGTGGCAGCATCAGCACCCTGCAAAGCCCATACCAGGCCCCGGGGCCGCGTGCAATGCCACTGAGACCGACCTGGTGGTGGGATGGCCGGGGGGCTGATGAGCCCACCTACCCGCCAAGAGCGAATAGGGTTGGCAGTTCGCAGCCCAGTCCAAAGGTGGTCGGGGTCCCGCGGGGAGGGAGGTCCACGGCCAGGGAGATGGGACTCGATCGTTGAGTTTGGCTGTCGGTTGCTGGCCCCCCTTTGGATCTTGGATGTAACAGAGCAAAGGAACGAAAGGTTCCCAAGTTCCGAGTATCAGGGCCCTAGCCAGCAGAGTTTGTTGGCTTCAGATGCAGACAGTGACTTCAGATGCAGACAGTGATCGCTTCCCGTCGTGACGGTTTCGGTTGAGTGTTTCTTTTTAGACTTTGGAATTGCCAAGCACTCGTGGTGGAAGTACTGTACCGTACCGTACCGGTAGTAGGCTAAAGAGGACCATCAGTGTCAAGGCCAGCCACGCTGCCTGCCAATGCAACAGGGATGGTAAAAGGAGAGACGAAATGAGCCGAGTATGGCGTACCCTTCCATCACAAAATTGTATGCTGCGGCGTACAGATCCGGGCCGGCTCATTGCAAAGCACAACTGTACGGATACATTTAGATGCCTTAGACCAGAAACTGCAGAGTTGCACCGTCGGTAACGGCAATACCTTGCCCAAAAGGCGAAATGCTCCGGAGGTAACGACAGTGCGACAGGGGCCAGCACAGTGACGGCTCGCAGCGGAAACAGCCTTTTGACAGGGGTGTCGGAGGTTTTGGTTGGCTTGTTGGGCTTGAGGGTCTCGAGACGCAAGCCTCCATCACGTCCCAGCCCTGGGCCCTACCGAGAGAGTGCAGAAGCCTATCAGATTGCTTCGGCCTCGGTCCAGCTTGGGCGACGAATTCATCGACGCATCTCCTGGGGTCTCCCAGTCAAAATCACACATCAAGCCAGAGCATCCCGGTTCCAAGCACGCGACGGCGTCGCCAAGACCCTCTGTGACTGGCCCTCCCACGCCCTTCTCCCCACGGGTCACAGCCCATCACAGCTCGTCACAGGCCACGGGAGGAAGCGCTAAACTGGGGGCGGGAGTCTAGCGGGCGAAGAAGAGGCCAGTGATGCCAGGTATTGCCAGCCAACGACATCAGCAGGCGGCCGCACGACTGAGTGCAGGCGGCGTGGTGTCCAGGAATCGAGCAAGCACGAAACAATTCGATGCTGCAGTACCGAAAGAAGCAATTCCTCAGCTTGGAGAAGAAGACCTAGAAACATAATGCTGCGCAGGTAATTTCACGATATGCAAATCATTTCTCTGCTGGACAATTCATCGGCCCAACCGACGTTACAATGTCTTAAAGGGGCGCAACGGCGAAGGAGAGATAGATCCGGGGCTGTCCTCCACAGCGTCTAGAGCGTCTCCGTTCCCCCAATTGATATGCCCCGTCTAGCCCGTGCTTCCTGAAGATCACCCTTCTCGCTTCGCCTGGACTTGGAAACTCTAGCTTGTCTATTCTCCGACCCCGTCTCTGTTTTTATCTGGTGGACGTCATTTCAGTAGAGAAACCCGGCCACTGGACAACCCTGATCAACTTCTTCGTCTTTCCTATATGAGTATAGCGCATAACTCTTCTCCAATTATCTCGGATAGCAAGCTGCGTACGTTCTAGCGAAGCGGGCTGCAGGACCCGGCGCACGGGAATACTCAACTCCTGTTCTGCACTAGGCTGAATCCGTCGGAAAGCCCTTGTGCGCTACTGTCTTCTCTTTTCTCACTCCGATTTTGCCCACTTTCTTCCTTTGATTATCCCACACTGTACTGTGTCTCCGGTTCCTACATTGACACTGTATTCATCGATCTCAACTGGCGACATCCGAGTTCAGAAGCACCTCCGCGTCCGCGGCACACCTTACGCGCCCATGTGCAATTGCCGATAACTCGACTCAACTGCTATCAGTACTTTAGGTATTCATAGTTGCACCTCCAAGCAAATAGCTCGGTATTAATGTGTACATACACATTGTGTACAAGACTTGGTGGTGGATTCAACGAGTGATGCTTCCGTGCTTCTGCAATGCACATGCAACGATGCAACGAGCTAATGTGCAAGCCAGGGATACCCACGACCTGGCAGCCTGGTCGTCTCCATCCATCTCATTGTTCTGTTCCAGCCAGCATCCATCGTCTCTTTTGTCACTGCTTGGTTGCAGTGCAAAAGAGGAGAGCGCTCAAGCACCACCGTTTCAGCCTCGAGTCCACCCAAGCCCTTGCAATCTCGAGTCAACGCAACCCGGGCGATCTACCTTACGTTAAATGCGCATGTCTGCCGGGCAAGGAAGTCCCCGATTAAGTCCGCATTGAGTTATTAATTCGTCTTGCTGTCCTATTCACAACCAAAATAGGTATAATTGACTGGAAGATACATAGACGTGTATCAACCGGGCGAATCGCCCGTCAGACCAGCGTTGTCAGGGCGCCAGTATCGACAACCTGCAATAGCCTATCAGTCTATCCGGGTGCAGAGTGCGAAAAGAGTCCCGACTCCCTGGGCGCGGCGCCTGCGCGGGCCTTTTGGCTGCGTTCCAGCAGCTCAACTCTCGTCGTCTCAGCCTCTGAGAGCCACAGCAGACCCCGTGCATCTGGTTGGCTCAGGGTCTCCCAGCGCATATTTCTGGGATGCCGGCACGAGCTTTATTGAGGGTCTTGGCATAATCTACAGCAACATGTACATACCCTGTAGAGCATGTCAGATCATGTCAGATCATGGCTCTCATTCCAGCGGATTGCCACTCTCGTCTCCCTGCAACTCGTGAGATTGCCTTTCTCCCGGAACAAGGGAATCATTGATTTGCCTCTTCGGATCCGAAGAACGGGCCGGATGGGACGGCAGGACGGATACAGACTCATCAATCTCGATACTCCTATACGGCACATGTTTTACAGCTCGGAAACGGGAAACTCGGCGTGATTCCACCATGCTCCAGAGAGGTGCTCTTCTTGTTCAGCAGTCCGCAGCTTTCAGCTGATTCTCCTCCTCAACCATCCTCAACAGTCAAGGCGACCGTTTGCGCTGTGCTACTCAGCGCCACTAACATCCCCTCCCAACCCATGGGAGAAGAGATGTACCGGCAGGACTTAGGAGATACCGAATTGGGCGAGTTTGAGATGTCATGCGCCCCAGCTGCCTGGCTTTTTCTGAATCATGAATCACGCAAAAGCTTCCCAGGACCATGTATGCCAAGAAGTCGGCCGCCGATACATCATCCAACATTCCAACGCGCGATAGGCGTGATAGGGCTTAGTCGACACGATGGATACGAGGACTCGTCGACATTCGCACTGCCCTCAGCTCCGTGTGTTGGTTCTGCTAACGGTACGGCTCGGTACCCGTTTCCATTCGATCGGATACAGTCTCCCTTGTCATGTTTTCTGTCACATACATACAAGGCCAAGGCTCGATCTACATGCATGTTTGTGTGGCCTTTAGCACGTTGGGCTTGGGAATGCTGGTGGCTACCAACCGCAGACCAACGCCGTTACTGTTGTGTCACCATCCATCGACTTCTGCTCTCCCAGGTTCTGTTCTCTTGGCACATGCCATGGCAGACATGTCAATGGACCGGATGGGATTCTTACGTTGCCGATAGGGGTTCAGCAGCATCTGTCCTATCATCGTCTGAAAAGACATGTACACATGGAGCTCAGATATATCACACAAGATACAAACCCAGCAAAGTGTGATGTGTGTTTCAACAGCCAAATACAAGTGCCGAGTCATCACCGAGTTCAAGCACCCAGACTGGATGTCAGAGAAGCGAGAATGCCGACAAACGCTACCTCAGGCTGTTGGTGACCGTGTTTTCCTCTGTCGTGCCCTCGTTGGGCAAGTTTTCCACCGGCGCCAGACCTCTTGTAGATCAGCAAACATGCAGCATCCCGCAAACAAACGATTATCGCCCACGGCTGTCTCGGCCTTGTGCGCCCCTTCATCATGCAGAGCTCAGTCCATGTCTCTTGTTCCACAACGTTGAGCGGGCGACAGCCCCTCGTTTTTGTTTTACCCAGCTGCTGGTAGTCCAAGGGGAGAGACTCTGGCAGTTTGATGGCGCACGTTATCGACTCCTCTGGCATCATGAGAAACACTTGAACGTGCAGGCTGATATTGTCCCTTCCACGGCCATGGATCGCCATCCCCCCCCCTTCTCAAGCTTTCTTTGTTTCCCCGGCTCCCCGGACAAGATGATACCCGTGCGCCTGGGTCATCGACCCGATGCCATCCTCCGGGTAACTCGCTCGATACACCTTCGGGATGACGTCGGGGCTCGAGACCGCGCCGGAAGCTCCGCCCCGGGCATCTTGGCACGTCAACCTCCGCCCCGGCCTAATTATGCCTTTTTCTTTTTAACCCTCAGCTCACATATACGTAGTACATTAGCATGCCATTGTAAGTCCCGTCTTTTTTTACTTTGTCCCTCTTCTCGTCCGGTGCAGCTTGCACGTTGGATTCCCCTCCCTGCCCACGTGGGCATGACACGTATGTAGTACCTATTCCTTCTCTCAAGACCCGAGCCTACGTAGTAGCATGCATGTCTCGAGGCAGTGAGCCTGTCATTCCCCTCCCTGCCGTAGCGTCACGCCACGATGCTCCTGTGTGTTGGGCGAGCGAAATGTGACGAAGCGTCAGCATGCGGAGGAGGGCAATTGCCAGCTGTTCTGCCTCGAAGTTTATACCGTACGATGGTAGGTCGAACAATAGAAACACGGGGCTTCTATTGTTGCTCAGAGGAGGTTTAGTTCCGCCGGTTCGTGAACCTCCGGGAATAGGGTTTCTTGGCGAGTTAAACGCAAAGGAGTGTGTGTCTCTTGGCAGAGTAAGAATGTCAGAGAGGCATGATCTAGGCCCGACATCCCCAGGCGTGTGGATCAAAAGGATATCTGGTAACACTGTAGAAACTCAAAAGAAGACATGCCCCATCCAACCTGGACTTTCAAAAGACGTCACGCCAAGGATGCGTTGATATCATCCCAGAACCGACCTTTGGGCTTGTTCAACCTCCCTGCGTGCGCGGCTGTAAGTTTTGTCTCAGATCCAACAACAGGATTGGCTATTGAGCGCCCTCGTTCTGCCAGCGGCCGCGTGTCCAACGTTTGTGGTCCAGGCCGGGTCTCGATGCTCACAGGGCGGGTTTGAAGTTGGTCTGGGCCTTTATCAGTTGGGACGCGATAGTAGGCATGGCCCCTATCGTCCGAGTGTTGGAGGTGATCACATTGGCTTGACGAGGCTATCGATCCGCTCACGTAGTCTTGCGGGATGTCTCGTATCGCAGTAGGGCTTGAAGAGAATGAATGGCAAGGCTCGATGGCACTCTGTTCGAGGTGAGTTGGACACACAAAGTAACTTGTAGGAGACTTCATCGCGAAGTTGGCTGAAAATGTATTAGGTATGAATAGTAATAACTTTTCTGACAGATAGTCAGCAGCATAAAAGACAGCCCATTCTCGTTTCAAATGAGGGTATCTCAAAATCAATAACGAACTCTCAACACCTTTTCACGAAGGCAACTCCCCTCAGGCCATACCATCTCGCCCATCCATCCATCCAAGGGAGGAACCTGGTTATCCACAAGCAGCAAACCCTCAACCATCACCACCCGTCATTGTTTGACTCTCTCACAAGAGTCAACACCCCGAAGGCTGAGTAAACAACCATGGCACAGTCTCTCATTGCTTAAACCGCAGGGGTAGCCGTGGCAGGCACAATGTTTCCAGGCGCCGCAGTGGTGCCCGGAGCCGCGGTTCCAGGAGCTCTCTTCTCGGGATAGAGACCCTCGCCAGCATGAACGCGGCCATACTGGGTAAAGTGCAGGTTCAGCTGCCCGTAGTCCCACCGCTTGGAGAGGAACATAAAGGCAAACGCCAGCCCGGGGATCATGAGCAGGTCAAGGATGCCAAAGAAGATGAGGCTCTGGGTGGTGCCGATCACGTTGCCGCCGTCCGAAACGCCGTAAGCGATGGGGTACAGCAACCAGAGAAGGTTGAGCCAGCCAGCGAGCATGAGGTAGTCGCGGGAAAGGCCGATACGCCCAGCGGAGGTGCGGCCGAAGTGCATAGTCTGCAGAGCGAGGAAAATATAGGCCACAGTGCCAAAGGCGTAGAAGCCCCATTTGTACGAGCTTGCGGTGTAGGCAGAGCAGAGATAAGAAATGATCCTGTTCCACATGTTAGTTTCTTCTCTCTTGAAAACTCGGTAAAGGAGCTAAGCATACCAAATCCAGGCCAGAAAGATGTTGAACAGGATAGTCGCCCAGCTCACGCCGCTAAGGAGTCCCAAGGCGAGAATGGCGACAGGAAAGGCAACGACCCAGTTGATGTACTTTGCAAAGAAGATCTGGTAGGTCAGGGCATCGCCACGGTTGAGCTGCGTGGGTATGACCGAGTAGGCGAGTCCAGAGGCCATGGCAAAGTACGAGATGGCGCCGACAAGGAGGGCGATGGTGAAGAGGTAGTGGAAGATCTTTTCGCCATGACGCGCTTTGAAGCTGAGGCCAAAGTAGGCGAGCTGCCGTTCTGTGTAAGCGATGCAATTGTCAAGAAGAGCGGTCGAGTGTTACGTACGAAGCAGACAAGGTAGATGGCTGTCACAGCCCAGAGCCAGTCTGATCCTCCCTCGGAGAGATGAGAATCACCCGCTTGCGGGTTTATTTCGAGCGCATCGTTTCGCGCAAAGATGACAGGCATGTTGACTGTTGACTGTTGCAGTGTTGATGATGGCTTCGGGTTTTCTGTGAACTGACGAGTATCTCGGTGGCTGTTGCAAGAGATGATGGATTGTATGCAGCTTTTGCGTTAATGAAGCATGAAGAACGAAAGAACAACAACGCATTCACTTCCTCTTTTTGTATACAAACAAAACTCTCTCACAATGACGCACTCAGCCATCCGCCTGCCTCAGGAATTCTCCCTCGCGTGTGAAACCTGCACTGGCCCGTCACTTCCCATTGGGTGCGTGGCCGTCTCGTGACGGACGGGGCGGGAGAGAAAAGCGACATGAAGTTGCAACGACGGTGACGTGAAAGAGCGAAAACATGATAGTGAGGTATCTGGTACAACGAGGCTGCGAATGCGGCTGTCAATGGGGACGTGGTTTTGGTAACGAGGCCCCCTTGGCGGCGGCAGGCCGTGGTCATGACAAGGTGGATTTGTTCGTTAAGCTTTTGTCAGTATTGGCGTGTTTGAATATGACTTGTTTAATTAACCATGGCTTGGTCTAGGCGTGAAGACGAGGTCGAAGCGTCGAAGCGTCGAAGCACTGGTCATCATCCATGGAGATAATGTTCCGAGTACTGCAGCATGTCCTATCACACCGGCATCATCGGCATGAGGAATCACTTTTCTCTTTCCTCGTCGGCATCTGGCGGTATCAGCGATAACAATCATCCAATGCGACGTCTCAATGCACACCATGTCATGCCATATCAACAACTCCCGTGGCTTCCGCCTAAGAGGAGGTGACATGTATTATCGAGCCCTACGGAGCTAGGCCTGCCAGGGTAGCTGTTGTCGATCCCTCGCCGGGGGAAATGCCAAGGTTATTCCCACCCTCCTCGGCGGTGGAAGCCGTGTGGAAAGAACATGAAAATGGCTGAGTGATTGACGTCAAGGTGATTCTATGGACGGGAGAAAGCCGGTGGCCGTTGGAGGTTGTTTTAAACATGTGGCTGATAGCTACAGGGTACACCAGCCTCAGTTGTGATGGTTGTCCCAATACTCCCACCCAGTCGTAGCTGTTGCTTTTTGGCTTGGATGTATGCATACTTGTTAGCTCTGTCAATGCCCCTCTGTCGAGATGTGACCGCCATGTGCCGTCATTCTCCGGCTCGGTAGTCAACCCATGTTTGATGGAGCCCAACTTGATCGTCCGGGTAGTGGCAAACCCCAGTCGCAAGTCAGTCACGAGAAACACCAACCCCGGTCTGCTAGCCCCGGCAGATTGGCTCCTCTGCCGACAATTCCATGATATCACGGTACATGCAGCCTATACCAGTTCATACCAGGTCTGTTGGGTATTGACAAGGAATAGTGGCTATTCATCTCATGTTGACTATCTACCTCTCTGCACACGCCGAATTAACAAGCGCTGTTTGTTACCGCCTGCTTCCCCATAATTCCATCCAATATCATAATACACCTAGACAAGTACACCCCCTGCATGCCCACTCATTAATAGGTGGCCTGTTCTATCTGGTATGCGGCCGTCTTGGCTCGCTCCCTCACATCAAGGTCCCCATCCTGCTTAAGGAGAGCCTCCATCTTGGTGTGGAAACCGAGCTTCCGCAGTTCATGAGCTCTCTGGGAGCAAGCCTGAGCCTCGCCGTCGTCCTCCTGCCAAGTCAAGTTAATGACCAAATGGCAGAGAGCCACTCGTACATCCTTGTCCTTGCTGCTAGCCTGCTGCGCCAGCAGCTTCAAAAGCTCTGTCTGGGCGATTACCATCTGCCGGTGCCGCGGGATGCTAGCTGCGATGTGCACCAAGATGTAGATAACGGCCACAACGATCTTGGCCTGGGGGTGAAGCACCCTGGCCTCTCGGCCGGCCCCCGGAGCTCGGCGGGAGAATGGTCGAAGCACCTTAGCCCGGAGCTTTGACGACAGTATTTCGAATAATCGGTCTGCTCCGAGTTCGCGGAACAAAAAGTCAATCATATCAGTCGTCTCACTGGCTGTGTCCGATGTCGAAGCAGTCCCTGGTCTTCCGATCAGGTTCCGGATGAAATCAAGACCTTGCTGCTGAATGGACAGGTCGTCGTTCCGTGCCCTCCGAACCGGGTTTAACTCGGATTCTCGCACCGCTGCGAGCTTGTCCTCCACCTGGCGAAGCCTTGATGAGTTTGTTGCGTCCAGTTCTCGTAGCAGGCCGTTCGAGCCGTATAGCCAGCGGTGCGGCTCGTCTGATTGTTGCATCTCCACATCGTCATCCAGGTCCAGCCCTGAGGCTTCCCTATCTCTGGCCGTTTGTAGGGCCGAGTCCTCCGTGTCGTCGCAGACGAGTTGCTCCAGCCAGCCTGTCTCGAGCTCTGCCAGACATGCCTTTTTCAAATCAGGGCCAACTGCATCGATAAAGTGTTTGAGTGCCCATAGTGCGTTGAAACGTAGGGCTGGGTTCTCGGAGTGAGCATGCTCACAGAGGACTTTCATCACTCCTTTTTCGGCGAGAAGCTGGAACTGTTAGCTACTTCACACCCTCTGTGACGGGGGCCGTAATTAACTCACCTCCCGAACTGGGCTGACCTCGACGACCAGGTTGCAGATGGCTGCAGTGGCAGCAATTTGTATTTTCACGTCGGAGTGCTTCACGAAACGGAAGATAGGGAGCGCAACGCCATGGTCGACCAGTGATGTCCGTAAGATGCTGACCGAACGAGACAGCACTTTCACCACATGACAGCCAGCAACAATCACAGACGCAGGGTTGGCACCATACCCAGGAGTCTCACCTTTCCTTCCAGAGTCACTGCTCGCTTTCTCTCCTATCCGTTCCTTGAGTGTCTGTGGCTTTTTGGGATACTCGTAAAGTGACTCCATCACGTACGAAACAATGTCGTCAGCCACAAACGCTTTCCTGTAATCTTCTTTACCCCCTGCTAGGGCCGCAATAGCCTGTAGTGTGCTTTCTCGCACTTTAAGCCGGTGGACTAGGAGTTCGTTTTGGCCCTCTTCGCCGAGTTGAGCGATCTGAAAACTGTTCTCAACCTCCATCTCGGTGTCTGGATGCGGCGACCAGTATCGGGGTTGCGTGTTATCTTTAACAGGGGTATATGCGTGTTTCAGAAGTTTGCTCAAGGCTTGGACGGCCTCGCAGTCGTAAGCCGCTTTCTGGAGATATTCGCTGTCTGTCATCATCCGAGCCAACACCGCCGGTGCGCGCTCAAGAACAGTGCGCTTGATCGCGTTGTCCACTTCGTTCACATCGGAAACGTCTTTGTCGTTTTTGGAAAGCATATCAACAAGTAAGGGCACCACAAGGAGGCCCAAACTACTTTCTCTTAGACTCTTGCTTCCCAGGCCACCCTTGATCAGCGCAGCAAGAATAGAGGAAGCGAGTAATCGCTCATATTCATCTGAACATCTCACAAGACGTACCAGCCAAGGAATAAAAGGGCTCTCGACCTCTTCTGTGTCATCCCCATTCGAACCGACCGGCTGATAGCGAGGGGAGTCCCAAATAGCAGACGAGCTGAATTTGCTTAGTGATGATCGACTCGAGGATTGCGAATCCGAAGATAGCCCCAGCGGAAATGAGTTGTAAGGAGACGTGGATAAGCTTCGAGGCAGACCAATCGGGAGCATGTATTCCATCGCGGTTAACGGCTGCTGGCGAGAGAGATTGGGACCTTGCTGTTCAGGGTCATAGCGGGAGTTTGTAACTTCTCCTGTTGGTTCAAACTTGATCGAGGGGAAGACGGCGAGAATGGAAGGCGAGTTGATGAGTCTGTTGGCCCGGTACTTTGAGTCCCCAAGGATAGCAGCAATAGCCTCAAGAATTGGTCCCAATCTCAACGTCTTGGGTGCGGGTTCGGGGAAAGCTTCTGAAAGGCCATCATTACGTGCCGCTGAGTCGGCACCAGGCACAACCTCTCCACGCAGAACGGCAACACTAGCCAATCGTGTTGCCAGCGCATCTAGAATTCCAGAAGTTGCCAAGGCTTGTTGATGGCGCTCTTCTTGGCAAAGACGTGATATTAACCCCGCAGCAAGAGGCACCTGGGATTGTAAAATGGAGCTAGTAGTGGTGATGGATAGCATAGCTCCAAACGAGTCAAGGTATTGCGGCGAGAATACTGTATCGGCCAGGGATTCGATATCAATAGGCGACGACGAAGGCGCCAGAGCAGAGGCTTCCGTAATGTCCGTCAAGGCCTTGAGAGTCGCAATTACAAGTTGAGGTGCGTTTGTAAAGGGGGATAAGTTGGACATGAGAGCAGGGAGTGCTCGCGCCGCATGAAGAGGAGCGAGGAAAGCTGGACCACCTGTTTCCCTCCATTAGCAACTGAAACAGTACGAAATACAGACATGTCCGTAGGATGGTACCATTTGCGAAACTGGCTACCAGTTGTAGAGCTTGTAACCTCACGCTCTCATCCTCCGATAGCGGCCTCTGCGCCAGCGGAAATCGAGGGTCCTTGCCGTTGGGCTTAATAGGTGACCTGGCCGTAGCCAAGGTCCTGACAATAGGATCAAGAACACCCAAGCCAACCCATAACTCCTTTTTTTGTACGTGACCAATAACTTCGTTTTTGAGAGCTCGTAGGGCTGCGGTTTGCTCGGGTAAAGTTCTAGCGCTTCGCAGTTGAGCTAGGATCGGAGGACTCTGCGGTCGAGCCATGAAGACGAATGGGGAAACGAGACGAGAGGGATTCGGTAATGCTATCGAGAGCGAAGGAAGCGATGAAGAATGGTGTTGCCTTGATGCAAATGTCGCCGCGATAATCGTTCGAGGATGTTAAATCAAGCTCACTGGCCACCTGCTCTGGTGTCTGGACACCCAATCCGTATGTACCCGATATTGTCGCTTCGTTTGAGAGTTCCTTGAACAAGAGGAGGAAGCGAGAGACAAAAATGATTGGAGACCCAAGAGATGATGCGATGGGCGGGCTATGTGCTGTTGTGATGGGGTCTAAAGTTGTCGAGCCATCAATGATGCTCGGGCCTGGCGTCATGTTGATCACGTGTTGGAGACTTTTAGGCTTATCGGGAGCCGATAAGATTCCCCCGTTGCGCGGGAATGGGGAAATCGTGCAACAGTGGCTGGCGGCAGTCATGATCCCCCCCTGAGTGGATTCACCTTTAAAACGACGATGCCTCGTAGCATCATGAGCATCATGACAGCGCCCGGCCTTGGCTCGATGTTTCTCTTACTTTGCATTGTTGTCTACGTACGTATTTGAGTCAGTGACTCTTTTCGGTATTTGGACAACATATTGAGATTGTTCATAGAGAAGATGAAGTCGCCTCTGCCGCTTACACACGAATGACGGAGGAGGCCAACATGGAAGAAGAGAGAATCAATTTAGACCCAAGTGCATGCAATACGGAATGGAAAAAGTGCCGTTCCACTTGCAGAATTCGACCCAGGTGTTATTGTATGAGGAGATGCGTCAGGTTAATTATGTGGCGAGGACTTACATGTCTGAGGCGCTCTGCACAGAGAAGACAAAACCTTCCTCCTTCACCATGTCTAACCGCGCTCCCCTCTCCCTTGTGGACCGACTATCTCGGGGCTTCCCATAATGCCGCCATGCGATGCGTTGAATCAAGCTCAAGCAGCTCCACGAGCCTTCACCGAGCTCCATTCTAGGCCATCTCCTCCACCAGTGGAATGAGCATGGTCCATCTCTGACAGCGCGCCTCGGGTCCACGTGGTGCATCGAGTGGCTCACGAGGTGCCAGCTTGTACGAGTCTCTTTCTGGGGGAATGAGATGCATCTGGGGTAACGTCCAAAGTCAGGGACCTTGAGACATTCCCTGGGCTAGCAAGTGCCAGGCCTGTTGGGGCACGGTCAATCGTTACCTTACAAGATGAGGTTGGTTGCCTCGTGGTGGTGATGATACGGATTGTATCTCGTGTTCCATTCTGACCAAGGCGAACAGAGTTGTCAGTCACAAGAGCAATTCAGCCAACCACAACAGCCACCTCAAAACCTGGGCACTCTTTACCTCTCTTTACAAACGCTGACGCCATCTTGACACAACCAGAACCATCAGCTCTTGGCAGCTCTCTTGTCCTCCAACGGCTGACATCCCAGGCCCCTGAGCCAAGAAAAACACTCAGCTATCCCGAAAAGGGAGTGCAAGAGTCTCGACAGGGCTTGCAGATCCAATGAATGCCACTGGTTACTGCTTATTAGAACCATAACTAACCACTTGGAAGACACTCCTAGTTTTCGGGAACCAGTGCTTCAAGGAGAGCGCGCTCCGGCGGCGGGAAGGAAAACCGAGAGAGCGCTGGAGCTCCGGGCGGCCAGTCCGTTGGTCTGGTTTTACTGGACGGGCCTGGGCAGTTTGGTACGGGCAGACAAATGCACGCACCCATGCGTAGCCCAGGCATAGCCCATAACTTAGCCCATAGCCCATCCACGGGCCATGCACCAGTTATCCACACCCACTTTCATCACTCACACAAACCATCGACCATTCCACCAGCCAAACTCTTGGTGCGCGCGTGTATGACAAACAGCCACCATCGCTGCTAAACTGTGTCGGTGCACCACCCTAACCCAGCCGGATTGGGGCTCCCTGTTGTTAGTCTGATAACCCTCGGTGAGCGTTCTTGTCGATAGCGCAGCTCCTGGAAATCGGATTGCGCAGTGTCGCGCCCGCATCCAAAACTCGACCCCAACGACATGACCTAATTCGCGATCTGACCCCATATCTTCAACTTCTGCACTCTCATCGCCACCTGCAAATTCTCGGATCCTTCCTCTCCTCCCACGTGTCCCCTCTGATCATCAGCCTTATCATCATAATCACCACTTTTCGACTGCCGAAAACCCCTCGATCTCCAAACTTGAAGTGACGACCGACGAGCCGACTGCTTGACGATGCGCCGCAGATCATGCTGAAGACGTCTCCTGCCCTGTCCGCTTCCGCCAATGCCTCGCCTACTGCCTTTCGATATGCGACCTCGTCTCCCCAGCACTCGACCAAGCCTTCGCCAGCTCTTCGGCGCCGGCATTCCACACGCTCGACCAACTCGTCTCCTGCCGACGCTATGAAGTCGTCTCCAATTCAGCGCCCGAGACAGTATGTCGCAAACGACTCGGGCGTTCAAGGTTCACCAGCCGAATCCCATCACCTCTCGTCATCACTCTCCCAGAAACCACTTGCGCAGCCTCCGCAGTCTCCTCGCCCTTCTCCCATGGCAAAATCTTCTATCCCCCCCTCACGACCTTCCCAAGAGCAAATCGTGCAACCAGGCCAAGCACCGAGCGGGGTGTCGCCAAACAAGCGTCGAAGCTCGCCCACCCCAGCCAATTCGCAAGCCACTGCCGCTGCCAAATCACCACCACAGACGACTAAGCGACCCAAACCCGACGCGCCGCCGCCAAAGGTTTTGCCTGAGCGTTATGAATTTTGCCCAGTTGAGGACATGGTCGAGTTGATCGCGCATATGTTGGCAGAGCTGATTGCTACAAATGACGCCATCCGAATATCGAATGGCGGCCTGACACGCTTTCACTCGAGGTACGATGCGGCTCTTTGATGACTTTGACGTTGAGAACTGGACCTGACTGACGTGGTTTACAGGACTGCACCTGGGATATCTGTTCGAGATTACCTACACCGCCTGGCTCGGCATGCGACTCTGACACCGCCGCTCCTCCTGGCCATGGTTTACTATATTGATCGGTTATGCGCCATGTATCCAGAATTCACCATCAACACATTGACAGTGCATCGATTTCTCATCACCGCAGCTACTGTTGCTGCAAAAGGGTTGTCTGATTCATTCTGGAACAATACAACATATGCAAGAGTTGGCGGCGTTAGAGTTGCCGAACTCAAACTATTAGAGCTCGAGTTCCTGTACCGCGTGGATTGGAAGATTGTTCCCAACCCAGAGGTTCTGGTGGCCTACTACAAGGGTCTGGTGGAGCGAACCCCGGCATACGCCTTAGAATCAGATGGATCGGAAGACGACGTCGAAGACCCAGACGACGAGGTAGAGGATGGAGATGGCAATGCTGCGTTGGATGGTTAGACTCCAGTTATTGTTCTTCCACCTGATGGTATCGGAGCACTTGTTTTCGCATCAGATCATCCTATGTCTCGGCCGAGGACGGTAACATGGCCTTCTTGGTCGATGGATTAAGGGCATATTGCGAGCGAATGCGACATGACGGAGGGACCGAGTGCGGACCCTGCATAACACGACATTTACGGGCGTTCGGGACGGGGCGATTTTATTGATTTGGACAGCATCACTGGTTTGGGCAACGGAGCATCTGTACATACAATCTTGGGAGGCAGAAGTATCTAGACTCGACCACCGTGTCGGAATTCATGGCATTTCCCACTAAACGACATTTATTTCTCATAGTACATGCGATTATCGGTGACTTGTGGTGGAATTTTTCTTGCCCAAGTAAGTAGGTAAGTTCTGTTGACATAGACGCATCTGATGAACTTGAGCTCTGCCCGGAGCAATTTAGCCGAGAATCAGCCCCGGGCCGCCTTACCATGACGCTGTCCAGGTGTCGAATCTGTGCTCTAGCAGCTGTTTAGTCTGCAGTTCACCCACGACAGTCCAGCAAAAAACGAGGCAAATCCTACAGCACCATTCACGATGAGGATCGCGTCGTTTCTATCAACCATTTGCGCCGCTGCGCTCGTCGCGGCCGACCAGCGCACTGCCCAAATCTACATCCAGTCCATCCCTTCATCCTCAAACCCCCAGCCCCTGGCCGAAATCGCCTACGACGCCGCAGCCCAAGATTCGACCAGTGTCATCTCCTACGAGGCGCCCGAGCTGCCCGAGACGGCATCTCTGGTCCGTATCGGCCTCTACGACCCCAAGGCGGCGCGGTGGATCGCCGGCACGACGGCCGCGTCGGCCGACAACTTTGGCAAGGGGTACGCGCCGACGGTGATGCTCTCGGTGGACGACGCGGGCGATGTGCGCAGCGTGGCCTTCAAGGGTGTGAGGATTGACGCCGGGCAGACGAGGGACTTTGGGCCCAAGGCCGTCGTGGTCGTGGATAAGAAGGGGAGCCAACCTGAGCTGAACAAGCCTGTGGTGCTGTCGCCTGAGGGAAGGAAGGTGGGCGAGGAGGAGCAGAAGTCGTTTTTGCAAAAGTGAGTTTCCTGCGCGAGAATATGCAAGTGAAGGGATGCGATGCTAACTCTGAGACAGGTATTGGTGGCTCATTGCCGTTGTGGTGGTCATGTCGATGGCGGGAGGAGGCGACAAATAGACTATACAGCGCGAAGCGAGACAGTCTTGATTAATGATTCTGTTAATAAGATTTATTTTATCGCAAACGCTCGAAGCCAACGTGTATCAGTATCTCGATGGTCCTCTTGAACCTATGTCCTTAGGGCATATCTGGCCTGAAGTTATACAATCATAATCTGACAGTCCAGTATTGCTATATGGATAGCAAGTGGGCCTATTACTGCCTTTCCTCCGTTGCGAATTTCAGCCGCTTATATCCATAATCCAGTCCGTAAAGTAGCCTGAGGCGAGATGTTGGACCAGTCTCCTGAGGTCTGATCTTTCATCACCATGACTCCCGCAATAGCTTGAAATAACCGAAATAACGAAAACAGCCACGGCTATTCTGATTGGATGTAAAGGAAATTGATATCCTTGATTCTCGTTGCCATGTTCTGTTGTTGCTTGACTCAAATTTGAATCAAATAGCCCTCACGTGCCGTCGCATGTGACACGACACGCAGCACTACACGTGCAGGGATCTAATTCAGATCGGGTCTAGAGCGGTTGCTATGAGAGGATCTGGCTGGCGTCGCATGCGCCTGCTTTAAAAGTAAAGCTCGTCGCAACTCGCGGACCCAATTCACCTCGAGCTCACCCGCATTTCGCGCTGCATCTCTACCTTTACATATTCTCCCAATTCTTTTCTCACCACTCTACCAGAACACCACGCTTCTTTCGTCGCCACCACAAATACTCTTTCACACCTCAACAATGGCTGACAACAGCGCTACTATTCCTCAGGACCCCACCCAGGTCCAGGAGGCGACCCTTGCCGAGAACAAGGGAAAGGGCAAGGCTCAGGCCGAGCAGGTCCCTGAGGACACTGCCATGGATGAGGATGATGACGATGACAGTGACGAGGAGGAGGAAGAGGTATGTCAAATTATCCTAATTTTCAATTCTTTCACATACTGACATGACATGCTAGGTCGCCGAAGCCGGTAAATACGCCCACCTGGAGCACTTAGACCGTGAACCAAGCTAATCATGACGTGTAGACGAGGATGGCTTGGAGGAAATTGATCTTGACAACATCGTCGAGGGCGGACGCCGAACCCGAGGCCAGGTCATTGACTTTGCCAAGGCTGCTGAACAACATCCCGCCGACGACGATGAGGACGAGGACGATGATGACTTCCAGCCCGCCGAGGACACCAAGATGACCGACTAGATGGAGCCAGAAACTCCCCTCGACGACACCGTTGGCAGGATATAACGGGGCGAGCATGATGTTATGATTTGGGATGCGACTTAAAACGGAACTGGGATGGATGATTATGCCTCTTTGCTCGAACCCAGAAATGGGATAGGCGAAATGAGTCGTGGATAGCATCAGCCACAACCAACATTATCTGCTTTGCATAGCTACTGTACTCATCCCGTGAGATATGCGTTAAGAGCAATATAAAAGGACAGTAATACACCCAAGATGAGGTCAATGATGGAGGTCTGGCAATGCCTGTCAGTGTTTGCTAATGGCTTGCGTGAATGGGTGTGCTTGTCGATATCTTTTGTTAGGTACCTTTAAGCTGGACCATCATATAATTGCTCTCCTGAAACTGAACTATCACGAAAATAGATCTACTACAAAGTACTTACCTATGTTGATGGTACAGTACAATGATTTTGGTCTCGAGACGTCGAGCTAAAGTCGTACTTGATGCTATTCGATTGGACAGCCCCTCGAGGTACGTATCCGCATCCCCGAAGCCCACGTCCACCAGTC
This sequence comes from Fusarium cicatricum, assembly GCA_021730345.1. Taxonomy (NCBI): domain Eukaryota; kingdom Fungi; phylum Ascomycota; class Sordariomycetes; order Hypocreales; family Nectriaceae; genus Fusarium; species Fusarium cicatricum. The sequence continues at coordinate 7,303 of JAJODA010000795.1, read as the reverse complement.
CCGCCTCCCCTAATGAGCCGCCTATCATCAGCCCAGAGAGAACACGGAACACCTAAAAAAACAACCAGGGTATCGTAGGGGGGAGACCGAGATTCGCGAGCCCCTCGCTTTTTTTCTTTCTCTTGAATAACTTTTCATTCCTCTCCCTTTTCCTTGCCATCCCGCAAAGCCCATTCCACTTGCTGTTTGGGGTTTCTACTAGCCATGGCGCAACGGTATGTTCTCGTCCGTCGGCAAACAGTGGCAACCACGTCACCAACAATTCGTGAGATAAAAGGCTGACACTGTCGACAAAAACCAGATTCGGCGCATCGACTCTCCACCAGCGCGACTCACGCAGCGCGCTCTTCGAGGGCTACACGGGGGATGCGTCCTCACGGCGGCCCGTAAGCGCCAGCCCAAGCCGCGGGTACGGCTACGGAGGATACGGTGCCCCTTCGCCTTCGCCGCTGGGACAGGGCGGGTTCGACGCGGCGAGCGGATCGTTTCGCTCTGCGACGCCGAACCGGAGGGGACAGTATAGCGATGCGGTGCTGAACGAGCTGGAGAGTCAGAATGACGCGCATGTAGAGGGCATCCTGGGCAAGGTCAAGGTGCTAAAGGATGTGAGTTCCCCCAAGCGCTCCCTCCCTTCTCAGCGTGTAAGCGTGAGCACAGACTGATAGGGTTTGCTTGTAGATGACGGTCGCCATTGGAGACGAGATCCGCGAGTCCTCGGCGCTGGCGGAAAAGATGAACGACACATTCGACTCAACGCGCCTGCGCCTCCGGGGCACCATGAACCGCATGCTCGTCATGGCGCAGCGCACAGGTGTCGGCTGGAAAGTCTGGCTTGCATTCTTTGCCGCCGTCATTATGCTCTTCACCTATGTGTGGCTCTTTTGATTCATGACCCTTCAGCCCTGAGCCGAAGCAAAATACTCTTCCCTTGAGAGAAACACCGACCGAATAATCGATACATGCTGCGGGCCGCGGGCTGCGGGCTGCGGGCTGCGGGCTGCGTTCGAGGCGAATGAGAGGGCAGAGACAACGACTTCACGTATAGCGAGGACATGGTCTCGGGATGGATCGATCAACTGCAGAGAAAAGAAGATGGACGTATTGAGTGGGTTGCATTTCTGGATGGCGTTTGGGCGGCGTTTTGCTATTCACAATTACTGCATGATAACGGGAGGGATTCGGGAGAAGAAGCATCACGTCACGCAACTCTCAAGTTGCTTTACAAAGATTGTAATCATCGCTACACGAGTCGAGTTGCTGCCATCTAGCGGGCGCTCAAGTTCACTTCTGTCTTCATAATGAACAATAAAAGGGTATATAATGCTGTTTGCAGAAAAAGAAAACACCTCTTGGGGTCATGTCGCATCAAGTCATTACTGCTAGCCGTGACGGGCGCGCCGTCCTGCGGGACTGCTCTCCATGAAGCTGCTGCCATCCTGGGAGAGGAGGTTGCTCAGGTCCATGCTGGCGCGCGGGTGCGACATGCTGGAACGGGCTTGGAATGTTGGGGATCGTGGAGGCGGGAGGGTGGTTGAACGAGGCGCAAAGCTGACATCGACATCTGCATCATCGTCATCATCGTCGTCGTCGTCCTCTTCTTCACTGCTTGTGAGTTCAGCCTCGGAGTCGGTGTGCTCGTAACCACCGCTGTCGGCCTCAGGTACGTCGTCGTCCAGGTCAGCGTCCATGTCCATATCCATGCCGAGCCCGTCATCTGTACCCTCGTGGGCAAAGTCGTCTTCATCAAGCAGATGGCCGTTGTCTTCCTCCTCAAGGTCTTCGGCATCACCGTACATGTCGTCTGCATCCGGCTCGCCGCGCACGAGGGCTTCGCGGAAAGCATCATCGTTCATCCTTATGCGAGCGGCCATGAGGTCGTTCTGCCGCTCCTCTCTTATCGCTGACTCGTCCGTCTCTTCTCCAGCTTGATTGTCGTTCTCTTCGTCCTCATCTTCGTCGTTCTCTTCATCGTCATCATCATCATCATCCCCGAAGCCGAGCCCATCATCAGCATCTGGAATCTCGTCGTCCAGGTCCTGAGCGCCGTCAAGCTGCACGTCGTCCATAGTACCATCATCAGGCATACCCTCCGCCTCTGCCTCGGCCAACTCCTGAGCCACCTGTTCTCGACGCATTGCCTCTTGGTGTTCCTCTTGTTCCCGCTTCTCCTCGCGCATCTGATGAAGCGTTTTGGGTACGCCTGGCGGTTTCAACCAGCCACTGCCGTAGTTCTGTACATTTAACCGCCGCCGCTGCAGGTATTGCTCATCTGCAGCAAGACGTGCGAGGGCCGAGCGCTCAATGAGCTTACCGCGCTGACGCGACTGATTTGCGCCATGTTGCTGGTGATGCGCATCTCCTGGCAAGTCGTCGAGGAGCCCAGGTGGGGTATAAGGGCTGCGAGAAGACCTATACCACAGAGAGTGCGACTGGAAATTATTAGCAATCGTGTCAAAGTAGGCATGGGGAATCATACATCTCGCGGCGTAAAGTCTGGCAGTGTGGTAAACATGAGAGTTAGGTCAAGAACGCGTTCAGCGTCCTGTTAGTTGATGTAGCTTTACTGATTGTTTAATGTTGGAGTGCATTTCCAGGACAACACTTCCATTGGCGGGGCACCTCACTTCACGCGACAGGCGCGATGCCGCGCTTATAACCGCGTTGCCGAGACACAACACGCGCGTTCATACTGATGAAAGCCATTGCACGTCAACAAATCGTTTGCGAGCCGATTGATGGGCACTGGAACTACAAAAATGGAAGGTCTTTAGGGTGCAAAGCTCAACTGTTCTCGGCCCTTCCTTCAAACAGGGCGAAACGAATTTCAGCGGCTAGATCGGCGGATGAAATGATGTGGGCAGATTCTGGCTCGACACTGGGCTCTGGGCTCGTGTTTCTGGGAAATGAAAGCCAGACAACCAAATGCGACTCTTGCGCCTGCAAAAGTGCAACTCTGCTACTCACCGCCCGAAGCCAAGCTCCAAGGTTCTCCTTTGCCAGCGTTGTTCCTGGCTCGGGTGTAAGGCGGGAGAAGGGATAGAGGCGGATGATTTATTCATTCTGTGAGGTAACTGGAAACTCGTCCGAGGGTGTCTCGCCCCTTGCGCCGCAACAAGCTCCTGCAACATCACTTCCGCTTCTGGCCTCTAGCGCTAGGCGCTCCTGTAGGAAGGGGACTATGTTGTTCATGGAAGACTGGGAACGGCATTCGAGTTGCGCCTCGGGAGAAGTCGGGTCGGTCTTGTCGGAGGGAGCAGGCAGAGCAAGACGCGGTGGATGCCGCCGAGACCCGCCAGAAGGAATCCGCGAACTTGCAACCGTTTGAGACCGTCGGTATTGCTCCGTTGGACGTAGTGAGGTTTTGGGGTCGTCGGGATTCGGGAATTGGAACCGCTGGCTCGTTGGGTTGGCAATTGGTCGGTCTATGAGGCTCCGCAAATCCGCGACAAGCACCGTAAGATGCGGACCAAACGTTAGCACCGCCGAACTCGGCCCCATTCCGTGGCTGCCCCCCAAATTCGCTGCCGTCTTTGTCGACCTCCACAGGACCACAGGCTCCGCCCGACCAGTTGCTCTCTTTGGTATTTATAATGCCTCGACTTGATTTGAGCTGTTGTCAGTATCCATTAGGCCGCCGTTATTAGCATATCAGCGCCCAGAGATAAGCAACCGAAGCATCTCGCGCTAGGGAATACGGCGCAGATAGGCATCCTACGTGCGTCCCGAACATGCTGCAATGCGACCAGGCCGTTCAGGAGAAATCATGTTGTGCACGTACTCGCAAGAATGGCGGTCGGTCATGGTTGGCGGAGGGTCAAGGCCGTGAGGCTCAGTAAGAAGACCATGATCCCATACCTCCGGGGAAACTGGGGAGTGAGATCCGTGCCAGCTCACCGAGAGAGTGAGCAGAGGGCATGATTGATAATTAACTATTTCTCCACGCTGACAGGCCAAACTACCAAGCCCAAACCCGGTCAAGGGGACGCGAGGCTACACTTCCTTTTCGGCCATGCAAGAGTCGTCCACCGGTTCAAATTACCAAAATGAGTGACGTCTTCAATGCAGGCATCTGCAACAACCGCGCAGACCTCGCAGGGACTCCCGAGGCGTGCTAAGACATGTGCATCTGCGCGATGGCGTCGACTAGAGACAGCGCTAGGAGATCTGTATCCTTGGCTGCCGCGAGGTGTGCGATTCTCCGGCACGAGCTTCTTCCGCTTTAGTGTCAAAGATGCCGCAGAAGCGACCGGCGCCGTTGGTTGGTTCGAGATAAGGAACGGCATCCAGCACGCGGATGGGTCCGTGATTGGCCGCCTCCCCCAATTTTCTGATGTCCATTCTTTGACTGTGCGATAATGGGGCGATGGTGATGGACACTACACGTGTAAATGCCCTGGAGACCGTCAGACTCAACCGCGGGAGGCATCAAGATGGAGGAGGGTCAGGGCCTCGGCCGCCTCTCCATTGCGCTCGGCGAGTCTCGCAAACATCCCGAAAGCCCCCAAGGGCATTAATCTCCAGGACAAACTCCGCTATGATGAGTGGTCTGCTTCTCACGCCAGACCTGGAGGCCATCCTCGGTCTTAGTTCCGCCAAACAACGACGAGGGATGCTTCTCATCTCCTGCCACGCCGTAATTGCCAGCGGTCGTCATCGACACACGACGCAGACATTACAGCTTAGAAGGATTGGCAAACACAGCATTGAAGATCATAGCCAAACCCAAACACGTCTGCAGTTTGAGGATCCTAGTATTATTTTGTCAGCCTGGGAAAGCCTCAATGTCCAGCCTGGTGTGACATCCAATCCCTCCAGCGGACAGACTGCAAGCGAGGGCGGGCAGGATAGGAGAGCGTGGCAGTCGGCCGCATGTACGTAGGGACGTGGTCGCGGAGGGTATCTCGGCCATTCGACTGTGACTGCGGAATCACATCTCAAATCTCGCGGCCAGCGCGCAGTAGATGCAACGTCCAGCTCCTGGGAGAGGGCTGCTTCTAGATGCAGACTGCGAGATGGCTTCAAGTTTTTGGGGGTCGCGAACGAATCAGACCCGCCTCTCGCTCCCCCGCGCAGCATCTGTACGTCAAAGGTCCCCAGGCTCAAGAGTGATGGCTCCTCGCAACCCTTCTCTAGGCTCGTTCCAGAGGCGAGAAACGTGGGCGCGACATCGGCTTTGAAAATGGCGAGCCATGATTGGTGTCGCAAGTTGAGAGGTTCTTGCTGATCCCTGCAGAGGTAGGTTTAACGTTCCAGCGGCGTCGCACGGATTCCCAGCATCTTCCAGCCATTCGGCGCCTTAGCCAGCACCCTTGACCCTTGACCCTTGTCAGGACAGATGGAGGAGAGAGAGCTGCTGCATGTTTGATGTGGGGTCTTGGGCTGGCGGCAAAGTCTCTCTCGGCCGTATTTCTCTTACACAAACCATATTGCAAACCTATTCAAAGATCTGAGGGCTGGAGATAGATTTGCGCCAACGACACCCAATTAGGCACAAGGTGATTGGGCCGAATAGCAAGAAGCGACCTGTACGCTGTATCTATCCCGCGCGTCGGCTAAGATCTAGCTTGAGATGAATGCGGAGGCGGAGGCGGAGAGGAGCGGAGAGCAGCACGAAATGAGCAACCGAACGGGGATATCAGGGCGGCGCAGCGTAGACAAAGAGCAATTGAGGCTGTATCCACCACGAGAATGTTGACTGACTCCGACGGGCTGATGGGCGCTGACCGCTCGATGTTTTGCTGGGCATACAACCATGTTGTCACGTTAGGTCAACGGTAAGAGGACCAGAATCAGGCAACGTTTATATTTCATGGATATGGTTTGATCAAATAACACGGGCAACATTGTATGTTTTCTGAGGTGTAAGCGAGTCGGTGAGTGGCGGAGACCTGAAAAATAAGGCCGGGGCTCTCGGTCAGCAAATCCCCTGGGGGGAAACACCTTGGTAGACACCAGGATGTGTGTTTTCCCGTGAAAAATGAGCGACAAAGTGGTATGTCATCAATGATCTGAGTGGGCTGCTGGTGAGCCAGCAAGCAATCTTGAGTATCAGATGCGTACGTAGCTGGGCAGATCGCATCCCTAGAGATGGTGTAGATCGAAAAAGGAGGGGCTGTTTCGCCGCAGATTCTCCCATTCACGGCATATCCTAGTGTCATCTTGCCCAGCAAAGATGCGCGGTTTCGCCTCATACTCGGTGCCCAGCAAAGGGGAATTTGCCGGGGAAGCAGTATCCCCTAGCCCGAAGACGTGCCGATCCACGGAGGAGGGTGAATGGAATGCTAAGGGACAACGGAGAGGGACATGAGCGGAAGGATGCATTGATGGGTGGCGGGACTACGGGATGGAGACGACGGACGACCCAGGCTAGGGTTAAGTCCATGCGATGCTCCAGACTCTGGAGTCGCCTGTCGGAGGACAACCCGAAGAGTTGAGAGAAGACGACGTGGAATGGTTTACGAACAACGCGTATCGAGGAATAGGACATGGATGATATGGGACATGGGGGGGGCATGAAAAGCTGGACGAACAACGGAGCATGTAAGAAAAAGGTCAACTTCTGAAAGGCAGGATACTGTATGGATGTATGGAACCCGGCCGAGCTCCAAGAAACCCCGGAACAGGCCTGCATCGCAAGCCCAGGTCGAAATACCCCGAAATGCCTGGGGACGCGGGAGTGATGCCGAGAGGGAGGATGCCTTGGGGCCTTTGATGGGTTTGCTGGCTCTGCCCTGACATACCCTAGACGGTGGCATGTCAATGACGGGAACGTCGTGCAAATGCCTGGATGCTCATTTGCTTGCGGATGCCTCTCTTCTGGCCGTTGATTACCTGGAGATGCATTTGAATTGATGCCCCCAAAGACGCCAGGCCAGAGCACCGAGTAGGAGTAGGGAAAACGGTCCACGGTAAATCGGGCCACGGCAGGGTTGGTGTGCGCCCACTTCGGGTTCGGGAGGCTGCACGCCGAAGAGTTCGTCTTAGTTGCTTAGCCCTCGACAGCGGCTGAAGAGGTCTGGTCTGCGTTTGGCTTTCTTTCCTTATCATCGAAACAAAGTTTTGGTTGACGGAGAGGGCTCAGGCAAAAATGGACGATGTGGTAGGGTCTTCCATGTGATATATGCTATTCTCCTCACAGCTTGATGCGTCCATCCGCCATCCATCTCAGCTCTCGTTGAATCTATGTAGTCGCACCCATGCTAATCAACCCCCCCAAATATTCGTCGAGAGCCAGCCATCAACATCATCATCATCATCGGTCCCCCACACACACCCCTCTACCTACGCACAACCCTGTGGCTTG
>JAJODA010000794.1:0-19545 GCA_021730345.1 Fusarium cicatricum | reverse complement strand
GACTAGTGTTAAAAAATTGTAAGGAAGGGTTGCGCCGGAACATGTAAGCTCCGCCATCCGGTCAAGTTCGGGAGGTGGATCCTTTCCGAAGCACCGTGATAATACGGAGACAATTTCTAATCATGTTTGTCGTGAAAATGCTGTCCCTTTTAGTCGTTTGGTAGAAATGTAGATATCACGCCTCTACAAAGGTACGTAGGCTGTTGACAGTTCACAGAGTACGTGTCTTGGACCCCAGATTTGTCAAAGCCACAGCGCATGGCTCAGTGACAGACAAGCCTCAGATGCCACTCTGAGTGCTTCATCTGATTGGTAATGCAGCAGAATCAGCGAATGCCGGTGGCCGAGGGATTCTCCACTGACTAAGGTAACTCTACGCACCATCATCAATCAATCACCCCCTGACGCGCTTCCTCTTTGGGAAGAGGTGCGAGTTTTGACGGGTACAAGGTGAGGAATCAAATCTTGGAGAACCCCCTTGTAAATCATATCTTGTTGTCTTTGGCTGGGTTCCCTCTGTGGCTCATGCTTGCTTGTTGATTCTGTTTCATCAGTCTTGTGCTTGTATGTTTCGACACAACAGATGTTACATGAGCGTTATCTTTGTGCACCTTTCTTTGGGCTACGTCAAGCCCCTGTTTCTAGTTCAATCGTTGAAATCTTGTCGCCACTTAAAGGGGAGACAAGCGACAAGAAAGAGGCCAGCTAAGATCCATCCAAGTATCCGTAGATCAAGATCCATCCCCCAAGGCAACCCAATCAGATCCCGTCTCTCGGTTTGAAGAGGCCACGGTTTTGCTGTCGACGCCAACCCTTTCCGTAGGTACAGGTACGGGTATCCAATCCCAATACCTATTACTATTCCTCCTCCTCTACTTTTTCTCCAACCTTTAAGGCCCGCTTGTTCACTGCCTGGCCCGGCACGTCTCATTAGTTGCCTTGTCTTGTTGTTTTTCTTACAACTCTGATATCCATCTCTTCTTCCTCCCTTCCTTCAACTTCTTTTTCTCAATCTACAGTTACCTTGAATTCGCTTCTCCGATACCACGCAGCCCCCCCTGCTCGCTTTATACGTCACCGAGACGAGACAACGAAACCGTGTCCCACCCCGATACCTACTTATCTAAACTTCGACGCTTCACACGCCCGTCGCATTCGTTTTGCGCCTCCCCCTTTATATCGTTACAGGTCTTACACGCCTACTTCACCACCTTGTTTACTTATCCAACGCGTCGACTCTTCTCTCCACGCCACCTATGACCGCCAGAGCTCGACGACCCCAGAGCAATAATCGCCGGCCGCCCTTGACGCTCAAAGTAGAGGATGCGAATGGAAACGGCAAGATGAGCAGCGGAGTAGAAATGCGGCGCAAAGCCGCCAATCCGGACTCGGATAACGTCGCCGCAAACTTCATCAAGAGCGAATCCTTCTCCCTCGACAGTCCCGTCCCAAAGACACCGTCTTTGAATAATCATGGCTTCTTCGATCTCCCCCGACAAGACCAGAGGAGCTTCCTCCTCTTGGTTCTTCTATACTTTTTGCAGGGCATCCCCATGGGCTTGGCGACGGGCTCTGTGCCATTCTTGCTCAAGAACCACATGTCCTACAGCGAGATTGGTATCTTTAGCTTGGCCTCGTACCCGTACTCCTTGAAGCTATTCTGGAGTCCCTTTGTGGACGCGGTATGGAGCCCCAAGATCGGTCGACGGAAGACATGGATCGTTCCCATCCAATTTCTTTCTGGATTCGGTATGCTCTATCTGGGATCGCATATGGAGGATATGATGGCTACGGCGGGAAAGCCTGGAGGCATGACTGCATTCCATTTCATGCTCTGGTGGTTCTTCCTTGTTCTCATGTGCGCGACGCAGGATATTGCTGTTGATGGTTGGGCGCTTACGCTTCTGACCCCCGGAAACGTTTCGTACGCCTCGACTGCGCAAACTGTTGGTCTCACCGCTGGCCACTTCATGTCCTATACCGTCTTCCTGGCCTTTAACGCCGCCGATTTCGCCAACAAGTGGTTCCGCGCCGTTCCCTCGGACGAGGGACTCCTTTCTCTTGGAGGATATCTGAAGTTCTGGGGATGGACCTACATCATCGTCACCATTGGGCTTGGCTTCTTGAAGAAGGAGGAAAAATCCCACAACGAAGATGGTGTCTGGGACGTGTACCGCATCATGTGGGGTATTCTCAAGCTCAAGAACGTGCAGACCATCATCATTGTTCATCTCATCGCCAAGATCGGCTTCCAGGCCAATGACGGTGTCACCAACCTCAAGCTCCTGGATAAGGGCTTTGGTAAGGACAATATGGCTTTGACGGTTCTCATCGACTTTCCTTTCGAGATTGGTCTTGGTTACTACGCGGGTATGTGGTCGCAAAAGTACACGCCGATGCGCCTCTGGTGCTGGGGTTTCATGGGCAGACTTATCGCCGCTCTCTCCGCGCAGTTTGTCGTAGCCATCTTTCCCGCAGAAGGCGTGACGTCCTGGTACCTCTTGGTTGTCATTGCCGAGCACCTCTTTTCGACTTTTACCAACACCATCATGTTTGTCGCTGTTTCAGCCTTCCATGCACGAGTCTCGGACCCCGTCATTGGCGGTACCTACATGACTCTTTTGGCAACGTGAGTACTCTCTTGACTTATCCTTCGATGGTTATACATACTGACTGTTCTTAGTGTCTGCAATCTTGGTGGAACATTCCCACGATATTTCGTCTTGCAGCTCGTTGACAAGTTCACGGTGGCGACATGCCAACCCGGCACACCTGGTGTCTTGGACGAAAAGACCCCCTTTATCACCAAGTCATTCTCTTGCGCAGTTCAGTCCGAGAAGGAGAGGTGCGAGGCTGGTGGAGGTACATGCGAGATGGTACGCGACGGATACTACGTGGTGAACCTGTTATGTGTGCTGTTTGGCGCTGCGACCTTTTTGTGGTACATCAAGCCCAAGGTGCTACATCTCCAAGGCCTACCGTTGCGAGCATGGAGACTGTCTCCAGGAAAGGAGGTGAGATGAAGGAGTAGAGTAGAGGAGAAGTGAAACATGGCTTCTACCTGGTGTATGGATAAAGAGGCTGAGAGCCCGCGCTACACATTGATACCTCGGGGAGAATAGAATATTAAAGATATCTAAATGACGGCACTGCTTGTATATCTAAAATCTGAAGAGGATAGAGTGTGTTAGACTAGGTACAATGGACATTCTAGCCATGGCTTGATCATGTAGGACCTCGGTAGTAGCCTACTAGCTGATGATGGATAATACAGTAGTGTGCTTTGTTCGGGGTTTCACCAACAATCGTCTTGATAAGACAAATACAAGTATCAACAAACTCATGGTGCTATTTGTAGAGTTGAACAAGGGATTTCTCCTGGTTAATTTGGAAGAGAAAATAGAAAGAGTAGAGAAATCAAGGCAGATGAACGTTGAGGACCGAAAAAGGTACGTGCAAGGTAGATGTGATGCTAATTAGTAACGGATTCGATCGAATTTAGTATGATAAATCCAGTCCTTAGTTTCTCTTTCTCTTTACGGGCTACCTATACCAAGCTGGACCTCTTGAAACGCAACATGTTGGTTGTTTCTTGTGCCTCGAAAACAGACGTTATATGGGCAGATTCGAATGAAAATATATGTTGGTTCTATCTCAAGATGCCTCGTTGGGCCTTGGCCGCTCGAAACTGGCGTCTACTTATGATTCTCCAATAGCAACTAGGGTTTATCTAGCTGCCTGGGAATAGCTTTGATATATATCTTGTAGGAGGAGGAGCGTAGTGAAGATGGGCCTACTGATCCCGGCACTTTACGACTGATGGATTCCGTTGATTCACTTGATTCGAGATAGCCGCTGTAAAGTTGGGTACCTAGACTTTGAAGACAAGAGCATCACGACCAACCGGTATTTCCAAATCAGGCCTTCCATCAAGGTCCAAGAGTAGGCCTTGATTTTCAGTCGATATTTGGCGCTTAGACTTTTGGGTATCCTTAAACCGAGTTTGAAACAACTCGGCGGTTGCAAGCCGGAACGCGCTCTTACGATTGGCGGGATACAGAAGCATCAACCAACAGTTCTGGCCTTGGGGACAGTACCTCCAACAACTTCCCCCCCTCTTTCACACTCTTTCGGTTTACACCCGCCCTCCTAGTATCCAAGATGCCTCAAGATATAGCGACGAAACCCTCAGGATGTATCGATACTTTGCAGCCAGATCATCTGGAGGCCTTTTGTACGGCGTTGGCGAACCTTTTGTCGACCAATCTCGCCGAGTATACGTACGCTCAGATTCTTGACGGGTTACCAACAGAAGAGTCACACCGTGAGAGTTTTGCCTACCACGACGGCCATCCTGTTTATAGACTTCAGCATAAGAAGCTATGCGAGGGTTTTCTGGAAAAGGCTCATGATTTCAGATCCCGGCTTGACCCTTCGAAATTACGTTTCGAAAACCAAGTAAGACGGATATTTCAATAAAGTATATATAAACCTATAAATACTTACACAAAAATCTGTCTTAGCTTCTCCGTGCGTTCCAGAATACTACTTCAAGCTCTGAAGATTTCAATCTGCGACTTATAGAGCTTGTTGTCGCTGCCATTCACCAGATCGCAGCCTACCTTTATAGCTTAAACGATGGCGCACATAAGCACGAGGTATTCGACGACTGGATAAAGCAGGAAGTCATGGGATCTATCTTGCAGTATCGGCCTAATATCGATAGTCGTGGCTACCCTCTTCCAGCAGCTCCGTTTTGCCATTACGCATACATGTATACTGAGAAATACCCTCAAGGCATTGCTGATGTTGTCGGATACTGGGCTGAAGGACAGATCTTTGGTGGTGTGGTTCTTTTCGACCGTGGCGAGACGGAGCAAGAGGTATATCATCAGTACCCGAGCTGGAGACGTACGCAACTAACACTTAGTAGTGTAAGGCGATGTGGATGCACGGAGCGCGTTACTTTTGGTCCGCGGACGCTTTACCCGCCAACGCCAGATCAGTTTGATGCTTTGGTCAAGTTTCTCCTCTCCAGCCCAGACGAAGAAACACCGTCCCCTCTACCTATCAAGTGCACTCGCGAAAACTATCCTCGGTGGGATCCCTGGCATGCCCTTGCCCAGTACCATATCTTTCGCGACAAGTATGAGAGATATATTTCACCTGACCCTCCGGAACGATCACTTAGCCATCTGACCCATGCTGATTGGCCTGAAATGGGTGACGAGTTTATGGTTCTCAACCGTGAGTTCATCAGAAATCAGGGGGGTAAGTTGACGGATGACGATATCGCTGCTGCTCAAGCGCGGTTGAAACAGGTGACGCCCTCATCGCCATGTTGGTGGCGCTGGCGGCGTTTTGATTAGATATCAGCATCTCTCGTCCATAGTTATATACAGTTATCATGGCCTTGCTTCATCAAATCGAAGGATGCAGACGTCATATATACCTCTTGGGTAAATCATAGTCATCCGATGATTCAAAGCGAAAACGAAAACGTAACGGACATGTTCCGAGCCACGCTGCTAATACCAGGGTTTGATGATCCAAACCCGCCGGGATGAATCCTCCTTCGTAGTTATGAGCACAGGGAAATGGGGCCCTCTGCGTTTGCGAGATGCAGAAAACGCCCACAGCTGATTAAATGGCTCAAACGAGTTCTCCCTCATTTCACATCTTGACTCGCTTCATCATACTACTCATCGACCCCCAAGGCTTGTCGTTGACCGTCTCCGTTCCGGACCCGGAACTGAACTTCGTCATACACCCCGCTTCCCCCTCCGGCTCACCGGCCACCTCCGTCTCCGTGTCCCCCGTCTGGCCTCCGGAAACTCACCTCACTCAAAAATCTTAGAACTTAAACAATGGCCACGCCCGCCAACACCACGGAAGAGGCCCTCGTCTCAGAGGAAACATACTTCTCCCAGAACCCTCCCCCGCGCAACCTCACGGCTCACTCGGCCCTCGCGGCCGACTTCATCTCGTCCCACGCCTTGGCCGGCCGGCGCGTCGTCCTCGTCACCTCGGGCGGCACCACCGTCCCGCTCGAGCGCCAGACCGTGCGGTACATTGACAACTTCAGCGCCGGCACCCGCGGCGCCACGAGCGCAGAGTACTTCCTCGAGGCTGGGTACGCCGTCATCTTCCTGCACCGCCAGTTCAGCCTGCTGCCGTACTCGCGACACTATTCCCACGCCACAGACTGCTTTCTGGACTTTCTGACCGAGGATGAGAGCGGCGCCGGGGAGGGCCAGGGGCGCATCGGAGTGAGGACCGAGGTGGAGGATAAGATGCGTGGTGTGCTGAGAAAGTATCGCAAGGCGCGGGATAACAACATGCTTCTCACGCTCCCCTTTGTCACTATTGTCGACTACCTCCACGAGCTGCGCGAGATCGCCCGCCTCATGCGACCCCTCGGCCCCTCGGGCCTCTTGTATCTCGCGGCCGCGGTATCAGACTTCTTCGTGCCCCCGGACCGCATGGCAGAGCACAAGATCCAGTCGACAAACGCCGTGGAGAAGCGCCGCACCGAGGACGAGGAGACGTTTGACAACTTCGACTCATCCCCGTCGGTGCCCCGCTCAAAGCGCCTCATCGTCGACCTCGACCCTGTCCCCAAGTTCCTCAAGAACCTCGTTGATGGGTGGGCACCCGAGGGCATGATCGTGTCCTTCAAGCTCGAGACGGACCCCGCGCTGCTGGTCCGCAAGGCGCGCTACAGCCTGGACAGGTACCAGCATCACCTTGTGATCGGAAATCTCCTGTCGACGCGCAAGTGGGAGGTTGTCTTTGTGAGTCCCGGCCGTGATGATCGCTGGGTGCGTGTGCCGCTTGAAGGCGGCTGGGGCGAGGCCGAGTTGCGGCCATTGAGGGCGGAAGAGCTACCGCGGGAGGATCCCGGCATTGAGATTGAGGGCTTGATTATCCCGGCTGTACAGGAGCTACATGATAGTCATATCAAGGGCCTTAAGAAGTGAAACCGCGGATGAGCAGAGGTTGATGAGAGTTACAGCCTCATAATATCGCCGAGTGAGTTATGGGATCAAAGTAAAACAGGCAAGTCTTACAAAAAAAACAATAGACATTATATTTCACTATTTACGACGCTGAACATGTACATACATCTAAATCGGCCGTGGCAATTTAACGTGGTCGCCAGTAACTTTTCTGCCCCAAACTCCTTTTCAAGACAAATTTTTAGGTATCTCCTTTTTCCGTGCCATGTTTTTCATCTTCCTTCTCTTTTTAGCCAAATCAAGCATTCTCAACTTTTTTGTGTAACCGCAAGCCGCGCTCGCGGGTGTTTACGTGAATCGAGGTGATTCCGGCGGCCAGCTTAGAGTGCGGCCTTCCAGTTGTGCCATCCCAACAGAGAGACCTTGGCCAGGATCAGTGAGATCATGGACCCTACGTAAATGGCGCCGGTCAAGATGATCAGTCCCCAGTATTCACCGCCGTTGGCCTGGACAATACTACCGCCGATGGGGATGCCGATCAAGCAAGCAAAGGACACGACGGTGTATGAGGTGGCGTAGTAGCGACCGTACTCTTGCGTCTTGCAAAGGCTTCCGATACAGACGGGCGCAATGGCAATGCTAGTTCCGCTCGAGAACCCAAAAAGGACCGTGAAGACGATGACGCCGGCTGTGGTGTGGCCTAGCGGTAGCCAGACGCAGAAGCTCGCGACAATGGCAAGAATAACAGCGAGGATGCTGACGTTGAAGGGGCCAATAACATCGGCATAGTAACCGGGAAGGATACGACCAAAGACGGAGCCGGCGTTCAAAATGGGGATGAGATTGTACGAGAAGTCCTTACCGAAGCCTTTGTGAAGCGCATACGTCGAGATGTAACCGAGGGGAATAAAGAGCGAGAACTCGAGCAGGAAGACGCCAATGGTGGTGAAGAGAAAAGGCAGGCTCTTGAAGATGCGGAAGTTGGGGTGCGCCGTGGCATCCTTGGCCGGCGGCAGACGGGATTTGAGGAGGCAGATGCCGATCGAGCTGCAGCACAGGCAGATGAGGGCGAGGACTCGGGTTGCCCATCCGTAACCGATTTGATCGATTAGCCTCGTCAACATGAGAGGGTAGATGATACCACCCAGACCGCCGGCAGTAGACGCGATACCGGTTGCCAAGCCGCGCCGGGCCTTGAAGTAGTGGCCGACGACAGCAATCGACGGGGTAAACAGCAGCGAGGACCCAAAGCCGCAGAGGACACCAAATGCAATGATGAAGTGCCAGAGTTCTGTGAGACAAATTAGCAAGTCAAGCAAGAGCTGATTGATCGGATCGCACTCACTGGTAGCGAAACTCATAAAGATGACACCGCTGACGGTAAAGACGGCGCCGGCGATGACGAGCCACCTCGGGCCGTACTTGTCAAAGACGGGCCCGATGTAGACGCCGCAGAAGAAGGCGAGGAAGGTATAGAGGGAAAAGGCCCAGCCTACAGTGCCCTCGCTATACTCCTTGAGCTGGTTGTCGAGTACGTAGGCCTGGAAGGTGCCGAGAGTGTTCATTAGTCCGAGCGAAGCCAATAGAGCGAACCACGAACCAGCGACCACGGACCATGCCTGTAAGCCGCCCTCTGGATAGGTTTCTTGGTAAGATGCTGCCGATACTGCGGTTCTCTGCTTCTCGAGATCGGCGCCGGACTTTACACCGTTGCCATCGACATTGTCGACCACGTTGATGTCGGTCTCATCGTGAAGGGCACGAGAGGTGACCTGGTGGCAATCCATTGCTATTTTGTTGCTGATTCGCCTCTGTTCTGTTCTCTGTTTCAATTGCTTTCGTCTCGTCACAGTTGCCGCATGTCAAGTATTGTCAAGGATCTCTGTGAAAGAGTGAAGAGGCGAAATAGGAAACAAACCCTTGACGAGGAGCCGCCTGATATAACAAAATAATAAGTCGGGGTTCGGCGCCGTCCAAGCCAAAAAGACCCGGCCCGCTTTCGGAGCGCGGCTTGATTGACCATAGGGCACCCTCGCGTCGTGTTGGAAAAGGTAATGAAAACTCATCATTTGCTCGTTTACCGCCTCCAGCTCCACCTGTTCGCGGATACTGGCGGCCATTTCGAGGGCTGCTAGGCCAAAAGCCCAGCTACAATGCAAGCGGCCAAGCGTTGACGTCTTTTTTCTCTCTTCTCCCCCTCTGCAAAGTGCTCATGGCGGCGCACTTCGACCTCCGCACTTTTGCTAATCGAGTCCTTTTTTCTGGTGGATGCATGGATCCATCCTTTCCCCGGCTTTTCCTTATGCCGCTTTAATAGCCGGCATGATTCGCCCGAGAGTTCGGCTGGGGAACGGGAACCAATGTCGTTGAGTCACGTCGGGCTGCAATCCTTCAAAGTCGAGTTAGATTTTCTTTTGCTGCATGCACAGTCTCGGCTGTGTTGCATCAATGGCTTGACGGCTGAACTAACCTCTGCTTGATAATCAAGCCTCCTCATCCTCCACCTCCTCCAGCGTCACATGCCGTGATGACTGGCCTTGACCCTCTTGCCGTTGTGCATCGTGATCGCCCTTCTTGAGGTAGCCTTCCTTCTCTAGCCGATCTGCCTCCTCAGGCTCCATTAATCCGCCCTGACCCTGACCCTTGTTCAACTTCATTTTGACTGCCGTAGGCACGAATGCCGCCACGGCCTCTTTTCTGAGGTCGCGTACAATCGGTTTCGCTTCATACACCGTCTTGGACTCGACGACAGGTGCATCCCTCTTTGGTGTCTTATCCTCCTCGCTTGGCCTTGTTGGGTTCTCTGCAGCCCTCTTCGCTCGTCTCTCTGCGTACCACTTATCCAGGACATCTTTGGGAATCGGGGGTGGTGTATCTCGAGGCATAGGAATGGCTTTGACATCGTCGGGAACTTCTTCGTCGCTGATCGTCGCATCGTTTGATCCTCTCCGCCTCTTGCCCAGCACGCCGGGGCCAGAGTCACGATCTTTGTTCCATCCTCGACCAAACGTCGGCGCCTTGTCGCCCAATGTCTCTCTCGCCTTTTGCACAGCGCGTAGCTCTTTCTCGAGCCCTTCTAGTGTCTGTTCCTCATGGCGTGTAAGCTTGCCGCCACTCGTTGTGACCTTCTTTAGATCATCGATTTGTTTTTGTATGCGCTCGGGGTTCTTTCGTGCGAATTTCTCGTTGCGTCGTTCTTGGGTTTCAGCCTTGCCTGGGAGTCGGTCAATACAGCTACATGCTGCCAGTGAATGGGCGTCATACCTTTCTTGATGGCTTTGGCCTTGTCGGCTTTGCGCTGAGCTTGAACCGGATTGTAATTCCGTTCCTTTGGCATGTCGCAATCGTATCGGAGCTTCTAGCCGTTATGCTGACTATGAACAGAAAAGATAGCGCAAGGACTGGAAACAGGGAAGAATATAGGCAAAGACGCGTCGAGTGTCGTTATTTTAAGGTGACAAGAATGCGCCTGCCTCTGTGGCTTGTAGGCTCGTCCAAAGTCGCGATCGCAAGATATGCTCCACTTGCTGACTAAGGTCTCAAACTCGTATTATTCCAAGCATCAGAAGAGTAAATAACCGAGCAGGAAACACGGCCTTCGCTTTCAAGTTATCTATTCTATTGGCATATCGACTTTAGATCATATGCTCCGTTATCACCCAAACTATTCTCTACCATCCACGAGTCAGATCATAGCCAAGGCCTGTCTAACCCTGGATGCTATGAATGACCAAGAATATACATGAACTCACAAATAAATAGTTTCACTAAAGATGACACTGGAATAAGTACATGACAAGTGATACCCTCGACCACACCTTCACACATTTCTCCCAAAAATCCATCAAAGCGCTACCAGAGTTACCAACGAAGCATCAGTTCTGAGACAGTGCGTTTGCGGCTTTGGCAGCATCGCCCAGCATGTCCAGCTCCTCAATATCGTCGTCAGGCTCAGTTTCAGATCCTTCTCCATGAGATCTACCGTCTTGGCTTGAACGAGCCGCAGATTTCTCAGATGAAGAGGCGCTGAGAATTGTATCATTCACTGATTTCACCAGTCAGCTCTGTCAGGTAATGACCGAGTAGCACTTACATGCGAGAGCGTTGATGGCGAATGATGCATCCTCCGCTTGGGTGTCGTTCAACGCCGCTTGTCTAAGCTCACGCTGCCTCTCTTGTTCGTGCTGCCTCTGCTCACAAAAGTTCTGAAGCGCAGGAAGAACATGGTCCTCGTACCAGTTGGGATGCTGGTCGAGGTAATCGAGGTCTACGCTCTTCCAATTCGCCACCACCTCTTCGCTTCTTACACTCCACAGACAGAGATAGTGGTTGGTGAGGTAGTCCACTCTGTACGGGTTTTTGATCTGGTAAAACGCCCCCTCGTCTGCATAGTTGAGAATGGGCCGCCGAGCCTGGAGTCGGACTCGAGGATCGATGACCATCAAGTTCTGGCGGCCTCTCTTGAAATCCTTCTGGCGCATCCGTACTATTTCTTTGGCTGCCTCGTGCGAGGATGTAAACGAGATGAAAGGCGTCTCTAGGAAGCTCTTGTGATCAACATGACCAGACAGAAAGTTTTTTCGAGCTTCGACAGTATCCAGACGCGCATCTGGTGCTCTTGCCCACATGTTGCCCAGTTCATCTGGCCGGCTTCCTGAGCAGCTATCCCATACTCTTAGAAGCGGCTGGTCTACGACAGGCTCCAAGAAGGGGTTGGGAGATCTGGGAGCCCATCTACGGGCGTCTTCTGCTGAAACGGATACTGTTGCAGGTTCGGTCGGCTGGAGTAGACGGAGAACCTCCTGGGACGTCTCATAGTTTGTGAGACTGGTTGCTGACATGATGGCAGTGGCAATTCTAGTACAGTCGGCGGAAGAACAGTAGTGTTTAAATACTGTGCGATAGGACATGCTCAAGATGCCACGGCTTATATGGCCCTTAATGCTACCACCGGAGATCTCTTTATAGTCGGCAGACCTGGCTCCAAACCGGGCTCTGCCTTCATTAGACAACTCATGATCCTGGGCTGGAGACAGGCAGCAAGGCGGTCTCCGAGGTTTCTGCCACATTCTATTTCACACGGAATCTAACAGGTGAGTAAAGATGTGATGGTAGGCCTCCTGCAGCTGTATTGAGTTGTCCGCCTGTGGCGATGAGGGCCTCGAAAGCGGCCGGGCGAACCATCACCAGAAGCCTCACCCAACAGAGGGATAATACCAACAGCAAAAAAAGTGTAGTCGTCCTAGGTTATTCTAGGACTCGTACTCTACTCAAAAGAGCCTTCGCTGTGGAGCGAGAGAAGTTACGCACAGAATATGGCGAGCGAGTGCCTGAACATCGAAACTGCTGCATCAAAACTGGAATTACATTTCCGAGTCTTAGCTGGAGGTGTCGAGGTTCGAGCATGACTGTCGAATCTGGGTGTTCCAAGCTTGTACAATCACAATATGGCTACGTCTTCAATGTTGTAAAGGTAAATTCTTGTACTGGAGCTCCTAAACTCGGGCTTTACTTTATCGATGAACCCCATCATGGGAACTAAATGAGAGATGACAAATGAAAAAGATAGAGCGATATCAAAACGCTCAACTACTGACAAAGGAAATCGATCTTTGAGTGGTCTACTCATGCTCACCCGTAAACGCCTAAGCAATGCAGCACATTCCCAGCGCAGGGTACCTCAAATCTTGTTCTCCCCCAGAGAAAACAATCCCGCCCTCGAACCATCCCTCATCACCGTCTCCAGCCCCAAGTTCTCCTCGGGCGACGTCGGGCTCTGCAGCTGCCCATTCTGCTTGAATACAGGCACAAAGTATCGTCTGCTCGGCATCCGGCCCTGGCCTTTTAGGTTGTTCATCGCAACCGGAGGTTGTCTGCTTTTGACGGGAGGAGGTGACCGAGGCAGAGGCGCGGGCGAGGGATCCGTCGTGAACTTTGACGGTGCGGGAGGCTGCATCGTGTCGCGGAGGAGCTCCATGCCCAGGGTGCTCATGCTGCAGGTAGAGTTGGTCCGCAGTGGCTCGTCAAAGACATGCGTCGATTGGGTCTGCTGGGGCTGACAAGAGGCTCTGTCGTTGATGGGTTGGCGAGGCGTCGGGGGTGCTGAGTGCTCCATGGAGGTTTGTTGGTCAACTCCCAGGACCGAAGCAGCCTTGGACGGAACTGCTGTCGGGATCGTTGGTCTTTGACTGGGTGAGACGATCTCGACCTGGGCAGCGGTCGAGATGTTGCCAAATGACCGTTCGGAGTAGACGGACTCGGAGTATGGTATCGATACTCGGTGGTTGAACGTCTGACGCCAGGATTCGTGAGCCAAAGTGTCGGGTGCCGTGGACTGGCGAGTCGATGCATCTGGTGTAGCCTCCAAATCACAACTCTTCCGTCGGTTCTGCGTAGATGTATCCTGTCCAGCCCGAAGCTGTCGGTGGAGCAGGTATTGCCTGTAAATAGCGACGCCCACAAACACCGTCACTCCAAGAATGATTCCTGAGGCGATAGTTCCGCCGATGATGGCACCTTTCTCGCCACCTCTGCTCGGTTTATCGTCAGAGCGAGGCATGTGAGAAGTATTCTCTGGGTCAACCATGAGTTCTTTCAGAACCCTGGATCCTTCTAGGACAAGACGTCGCAAAGAATCGACGTTTCCTTCGTCCCAGACTCGTTCTCTCGCACCTGTCGGCTTCGCATTCGTAGGGGTAAACACCATCGTAGCTAGGAGGCACACCAGGAGGCTCATCGAGGAGTTCTTTCGGCTCATGGCGGTCGGTTATCTGGTCTTCGTAGTCTATAGCTGTATAAAGCCATCGCAGAGGTCATTCAGCGTCCTGCGCGTTCATAAATCTATATGCTATCAGCAGGCCACGACGGCTCATGAACATCCTGCTCTGGATTCAGAACATGAAGCAAGAATAGCATCATGCCGTTCTGGTCCACAAAGGGCCTTGTTCAGGATAAGAATATCCTCGACATCTCTATTCCAGGCTCCTTCACTGGTCCATCTTAGGCGAGATTTCTGGACAAGCGTGTTGAGGACAATCATCGGACAGAAAGCCAGAGGTGCAGCTTGAACTCGGTGTTTCGGATCGATCGTGTCGAACAAAGACTCGGGGCCAGGGACATTTCGGAAGAACAAAGAACAGCTACGATCGATATCATGTCGGTATGAACGCATTGACCGGCGAGGCAGCGAGAACGGCTTGCAGGCGTTTCATGTTTCTTTGACAGCAAAAATAGAAATTTCACCAAGACCCTCTTGAGGTCATAAATCTCGTCCTCTCATGGGGGCCAGGCGTGCCCAGCGCATGGTGGGAGCAGAGACAGATTTATGGTTGCGGTATCACAAATCTGCACGGGAAACCTTTTCTAGATAAGGTCACATACCAAGAGACTTTACTGTATGCTCATGTCTCTTGTGCATTACGGATGGCGCAGTTCCTGTATCTCCGGGCTGATAAAGACGTGTAACGAGCCAGGCTCAAGTGATGATTGGGAGAATGGCTATCTAATCTCCATCCCTTGGAGACTGACAGGGAGTGAGTGAGGATCAGCAGCCACGATAGACATGCAAAGGTGATTTATCTCGACAAAATAGACTTTGAGTAGACAAGGATTCTTTCCTTAGGAAACTCATGATTCCTTGATGCTACTTCCGTGCTGAAGAAGCCCGAGGAGCCTCGAGTTCAGTGTCTCTTGGGTCAAAGGACCGACTTCGGCCAGATGATGGTACAGGTCAATCTGTCTAGATTGGCGAGTACTTGGAGGCAAGGGACTTGGAAAGAGACCTGGGGCAGCACAGAACCCCCAACATTGATCCCATCCCCAGGACAAAGCCAAGGCCATCGAGACTCTTGGAATCTAGATCATCGATGCATTCGTGGCTCAGGCTGCCTCCTTGACATACCCTTGCCTGGTGATCCTGACCCAGCGTGCCAAGATCAGCCGAGGTTAAGATGCCCTCCCTCTGCACTCTGGATGGGCAATGCTCGCGACCCCCACTTAGAAGGGCAAAGCAATGTTCAGGAGCCAGACCTGTCTCGCATCCAGTCGGGGTTAGAGTTCAGCGTCGAATAGGAGTCGTAATTGAACTGGTCCTGAGAACTTGGTACGTAGCAATAGACTCCCTCGATGCAGCCAATGGTAGGCGCCTCGTTCTAATTCGACCGAGACTACTACGACGTAGTACGTAGCACTACTTGACTACGTAGTAGAAAGACTGCGATGCTGCTGCGCAACCAGGTCATGTTGGTTTGTACTTTGTCCTGTGTCGAGTTGCGGGCTGAAACGTCGTTGCGGGCGTTTGTGACTCGCGCTGAGAGATCTGATCGGTCAATTCCACATCCAGCATGACATATTAATATCTGTCGGTATCTTTGTTCCCACACCGCCAAGGTGGGGCGTCGCTCCGCCTCTTGACGCCGTGACGCTCCATCCGCCGTGGCCATGTCTTGTCCATACTAATCCACCCAAAGGATGAATAGCCATTTGTGCTTCTAGGATATGTTGCACAAGGACGGAAGGGATCAGGTATGTCTCCTCAGCCAACGGAGTCCCCAGAAACGGCCTTCCGAACCCAACCTTGCTCAGCCGCCAAGCTTGTAGGCTGCGTGGCGTGTGGGGAAGCGTGCACTTTGATTCAGTAATCCCGCTGCCGACCTTGAGCTGCATCGTTCGTCCGATGCGAGAGAGCGGAGTTGACATGCTGGAACTCGACGTTTAAGCCCGGTGAGAGTATATTATCTTCCAAACCGGAACAATGTGACCGTAGTTGACTCGGGTCCATTCTCCGTTGGTCCCCGTTATCCTGACGACTGATCGAGTCCGAGTAGGCTTGGCCCGAACTTGTTATATCGGACGGTTTCGTTATTTCAGCGTGTTGGAGCTGCTCTGTTTCTTCAAGTCGGGCACTTGGCATCGATCTCGTGACCAGCGAGCACCAACAATCATCGAGGTTATTTCTATCCGACAGGATTCAGGCGGATTGAAGGCACCCTAGATGGATGAGTGCGTCTTGGTAGCTGATTCGCCAGAGAGCATGGGGTAACTGTAGATGCATTACTGCTGCAGTAGCCAATTCGGCAAAAGGGATCAACTTGATTTTGAGACATGGACATTTGTTTTCCCGAAACAAAGCTCAACAGGCTCTTGCTGGGTTGTTGATGTTAAACGCAAGGGTCCTTCGTCAGCCAGGGTCTGGTGTCGAGAACAGTCGACTAGCGGGTTTAACTCGACAACAGGCTAAAATCCGAATCCACCCAGGCTCCTCCTAGGTCAAGCCGCTGACACCATGCTGGACCCTAGTGCAGGATTTGAATCATTTGCGGGCGCAACTCTTGAATATGAGCCTCTCAAAACAACAGGTTGCAGGTCATCAACAGGAACGACGCCCTGAAGCTGGCTGACTAGGGTAGGAAGTCACGCTTCCCATGCCTTTCAACTCATCGGTACTTTCCGGCCTGAAGTAAGAAGTCATCTCCATTGACTTTTTGCTATCCCTATTGGGATAGGTAGTACTGATATGTGCTTGAAAATGAGTCAATCCTTAAAGCTTGTGTCTGAACTGCTGAACCCAAGGTTGAACTCCAGTCATAAATCACATATGCGTCGTTAACGCGCCGGGAACCGTACACATGCGGGATATGAGTGGACGAGTTACGGCTGACAGAAAGACTCTCGAACATGGGCCCTAGAGTTTTCCGACTTTCGGCCTGAGACGAGTCGCCTGCGTACACTGCGAGTGTATTTAGTGTGTGTCCCTTTAGGATGGAAGATGTCGGAACGAGAAGGCCTGCGGTGTGAAAACAACAGCAGCAGGGTCAACCTAGAAGGCCGCCAAGCACCAGCATGTGAGAGGCCCTAGCTGGCCCGTCCTACCCCTGCCGACTCGTGGGTTGTAGGTGGGGGTTCCGACATGGCGTTCCATGCAAGTGCTTGAGAGGCGTTGCACTCCACCAGACTCTGTACCAGTACCGGCCGTCGAATGCCTGTCTCCAACATCATCAATGGTACAACTCAGCGCTGAGGTGCACTTACATATGCGACTAAACTAAGCATCTGTCGCCAGGGGATCTTTTTGCCTGTTTGTGTGAGCTTCTGCATGCCTTGAGTGTTTGTTTCTTCTAATGAAAACCGAGGTCATTAGAGATACGTCTGTACAAGTCCTGACATCAAGCAGATACTTGTCCAGGTCGCGTTCTGGACCCAACAGTACACAAAATGTCAAGGCGAAAGCCAACAGTCCAAGTGCATGTACACGTCGCAATGCCGGTAAGGTAGTGTCTCATGTTCAACAAACAGCAGGACGCACCACTGCGGAAAAGAATTATCCCCGAAGAGGGCAATCTCGCCTTGGTATTGGTTGGCAGATCGCACATTAACGTAGGAGCCTCCGTGCCTCCTCAGCTACCCACAAGAGCTCATGGTTGCACAAGCTCCAGGAATCGCAAGTGACGTCGATTTCGAGCGTTGCGGGCGTCAAGAATGGGCCTTTAACCCGGCGAATGCTGCTTCAATGGGGTCCATTATGGGGTCCGGTTCGGGGAGGGAGGCAAGAATCAGCCTGGCCCCTAGGTCCCCAGAGTTCCCCGCCCACATAATAATGCAGGGAGAGCTGGCATTGAGGAGATTCAGTCATTTCCTAAACCAGTTCACTGCTGGTGGCATTTACGCGATGCCCAATTTTCCAGAATAAAGTATCAAACTCAAAAGGGGGACGGAGCCGCAATCGTAGCCGCAAGGTCCCGTCATAAGTACCGTGTATGTGACTGGCGGCCATTAAAGAACGGCCAGCCGTTCTCGTTCGAACGGCAAGCCTGCACGCTGTACCCTGCTTCTCCAACGGACATCGGCCGCGGCAACATCGTGAACTCCAATCAGAAGAATGGCGGCTGCACGCTGGATTTGCCGCCGTTGTCGAGGCTAATATGCCTTCATCGTGAGCTGATGAGCAATATGTCAGATTGCCAAGCTCTATCCGCCGGAAACGTCGACGGTTGTAGCTCAATCTTTCTTCACCTAGGTATGCAACGACGTACACGCTACGTAGTAGTAGAAAGCGCCTTTGAACCGGAAGTCGAGCCGCGTGGGATGCATGTGGCGTTCGGCCAGATGGGCCCCGCCATCCAGCTTATCCCGGAACCTGTCAGGGCAACACTGGCTTAAGCTCACGCATGGCCGTGGAGCCAGAAAGGTGAAGAGTACAGGTTCCCCAGATGCAGCACCCAGTTCAAGCCTCCATCGTACCTCAAGATTGGACCCCATCTGCATCCTCGTACGGACCACGGAGCACCCATTTCCGTTTCTGATCTTGCGTCCGAAACAGCAGAGAGAGGAGACACCGATGCAAAGTTGCCATATATGCGATCGCCAGATGAATGGTGCGTATGTATTCGCGATGCCATACCCCACTTGGCACGCGGTCCGACCTCGCAGAGGTACTACCCTTGGTAGTGTTTCGCCCGAAAAGCGCATCCGGCTGAAGGGCTGAGGCTCTGATCGGACGTTCAAGCGAGGCACTCATAGGTATCGGCGCTTGCGTCTAACAACTTGATTTCGACCAAGAATATACCAAGACTAAGAACAGAGGGCATGTGTCAATCCGCACGTGGTGTTAATGATGAAAAGCGGACACAGAGCAGTCCGTCAAACCGTACGGCGTGTCCGCCCGTTGGAAGACAAGCCATGCCAATGTCTCGTTGATGGTAGAGGAGCAAGTACTGCTGTAGAGATCTGGGCTAAAGCGTAGGCTGCCGTCCCTGCGGAAGCGACAGGGCTGTGAGGGTCGTGGTTGAGGCGGCTAATGGGCAACCCACGTTGGACTCCACTGTAGTTGGCACGAATCGTCCGTGTGTTCTGCTTTGGTGCCCATCGTCCATAGTCTATCGGCTCTGTTGGTGGATTTGATCCGTGGTCCGTAGTCGCTTGTCGTTACCATCCCGAGTGCCAGAAGCCATGATCCATGGGCTCGGAGACCAGGGTCTAGCGCCCCTCGACTGACGACCAACAGGCTAGACCCTACAGAAGCTGCGGTCGCCTACGCCCTGAGTCCAGCGCGTGGGTCCGGCGACGCCATTGTTGACGGTGTTTGCCCGAGGACCAACAATAGTGGCCAGTCATGGCCGTGGAGTTCGTCAGCCCATGGGCGTCTCTGGTGCTTATGTTGTACTGAACACATGGTGAATGGCTATCCGCTATGGGTTATTGGCACTCTGGCAAGGCTGATGTAGTGGTGAAGTGCTGTAAAGCTGCGATGGAGAGGGGAGATGTTTATTTTTCTTTGCGAGTCAAATTTTTCATGTCTGTAATTTCGAGTGTGGCTTTGCAGACGGAAACCACGATGAAACCTCGACGGTTTCCTGGTCAGGAAAACGCTTGGAAAGATTTGGCTTGATGCGGCAGCCGCTCTCGGAGGAGCTAAGAAACTGAGGGAAAAAGCGACTGAAAGTATCGCCGAGCTCACGCCTGCTAGATCTGCTGCGCAATGCTGAATTAGTATATCAGACTGGATATACGGGTCATAAGGACTTTGAGGAAGCAAGCATGTGGCATGGTGGAAACCCCCAATATCTTGCAAGATATTGGGGGTTTCCAC
>JAJODA010000793.1:0-27385 GCA_021730345.1 Fusarium cicatricum | reverse complement strand
AGGCCAGAGAGGGCATGGATATGCGGGAGCGAAACAGACCACTTGTCGTTGAGGCGGTGACAAGGAAAGATTCATGTTAACGAGAGATGGAAAGAAAGTGCGTACTACGTACCTTAAGGTAGCCATGGTTAGACTGTACTTTACCCAGGGAAACTGCTACTTACCATCACCCCAGGCTGCCAGGCAGGCATGGGTGGCTGTGGCTGATCGCGTCCCTTACTTCCTCTTTCTGACTTCCCCACTATCAATCTCTTCAAAAAGCTGTCGCCCTCATCTTTCATCGCTCCTGCCTACCGGTACTCCGAATATCGCTCGGCATCATAGGTCCTTCCCGCCGCCTCTATCTTCCGCCAATCTCACCTCCACTGAGCCACAATTACCTTAGGTAAAGTAACCAGACGTAATCGTATCACTTCCATATACCATGCCCTCTCCAGTAAGGATCCCAGCACCGTACCTATTGGCCATTCATCCTTCATGATACGTTTCTCATTAGCCAACGTCCATTATCCCAGCCAACATCAAGATCCCCGTTCATCGGATGGCAACTGGCTCCTCCACTTTACACTCCACGCTTGCCGCTGCCGCGCTCATGCTCGCGTGGTGGGGGTATGCACATCTTATCGCCGCCTCTTGACTTCAGTGAAATCATCACCATCAATCATGGATATTCAGCTGCCCTGGATAACGCTGGCTCTCCGGCGCCGACTTGAGCCTGGCCTGATATGCCGTGTCTGGGGAAAATCCCCTCAAGAGATGCTCTACCATGATTATCTCGGCCAACAAACACCCCACACCGCAAATCATCACGACATCCCGCGTTCGAGGCTCCAGTGCCCCCAGCCTCTATCCCCGTACGAAACGATTTTGTCGACAGAGATGTAGGCATCTACTTCATACAAGCTCATCTCCCGCCACAACAGCCGCCTGCAACATGCCAGCCTCCATCAACCCCAAACCAGACGTACGTAGCACTCGTGGAGAGCATGGGGCAGATCCCCGGCGGTTCAACCCGATGAGGCCCCAAATCAACAATCCATTACCAATTCATAACCCAAACAACGACTTGATGGCTCAGAAAGGAAATCAAGCATGCCAACTATCGAATCAGAGGGCGTTACAGCACGCGGGAATCCCGTCTGCGACTGCTACCCTGGTCCCCCGGCCTGTATTCCGACCCTGACTACCATGCGAACCTGCAGCAAGCAACTGCATGTCCCTCTGCGGGCCCCGCGACGCGCCACTGGGAAACTTGAAAGACCTCAGCTTCTCCCTCGGGAATGTCGAATCATGCCCGGCCTCGGTCAGATTCCACTGACAAAGAGCCCAGCGTCGGGTACGCTATTAGTATTATGATGCCTTACCTTAGTCCGCCAAGCAACAAGCAAGCCAAGCTTGATGACCGTCTCCATCTTCCCGCAGGCTGTGGGAGAAACCAAGCATCTCAAGCCTCGCAACCCTAGCTCCGTGGCCCCATCCACGCGCATTCTGGGCACTCCTCCCCAGACCCTTAGACCAGATACTATCAGAGCTCTCTGATTGGCCGCCTTGTCAAGTTTGAAGAATCAATTGACATCAAAGTCGGCCTTCGGCCAATGACGCTCTCTTTCGCCGCTTCTATTCTCCTACGACGGAAAAACACATCTGTCAACCGCCCAAACCACGACACGGCCATCAGATGCTACCTAGCTACCCAACGACGCATTGGTCCGTTTCGCTGGCGCCGCTACCGGCCCTTTTCGCCTCTCGGTGGCGGGGTGTTAGGATGAAATTAATCCGGGGGACACGGTCCCCGTTCATTCTTCACTCACAGGTCCCGACTGCTCGCGACCCTTTACCGTGACTCGCTGCCGCCAAAGTCATGAACAGTTGTCAATTGTCAACGATATTTCCCGGTCCGATTGGCGTCCGCCTCCGTACACTGCACTACGTTTCACCCTCCGGCGCTTTCTTCCGTCCTCGGGCCTCATACACCGTGAGGTCCATGACACTGCCCGGCGGCTGCCTCGCCTTGCTCGCTGTTTCTCGACCGAGGCTGTACGGAGTACCAACCTGCGTGTATGTGCAGCTCTCGCGGATCCTTTGGCGCGTCATCGTTTATTCGGACATTGAAGTCCACGTAGACAATAGTGTGCAGAACATCCGCAAGTCCTATACCGGGCGATGCAGATCAAAGGCTCAGCTCTTTTCCGCCTCCTCAAGTAATTACAACAACCACTCAATAATCGCAGCCCATCTCATCCTTCTCTTCTCCGTCCCTCGGAATCTCCTCCGGGTTCTTGGAGTCCACCCCCGCCCGGCCTTGACAACCGACCACTATTATACTACGTAACTTACTCCGTATGGCATCGGCAACCCTCCGATTCCGCCCAATTTAACCACCATCATGAATCCACTTTCCCATGGATTTTTCTCTGCCCAAGCCACCCTTCGGATGTCTCGCATCCCAACCCCGAACTCTCATCGCCATCTTCTTCCCTCTCCATCTATGCGCACCCCCATGCCGCTCATGCCTGATGCGTCCCTGCGCTTCTGGAAACAATCCTGGCTATTCTCCTGATTCCGACTCTTTCCGTCCCATCTCTCCTTTCCGACTTTTTCTCGCCTCCTAAAACGGTGTCTCAATCTATTACTATGCGTTTATACATACCGCCTCACTCTTCACCGTCGGTCTGCCCACAGCCAGGGTTCGCTCTCCCGAGCGCCAACCGTCATCTCTTGGGCGTCCGACCACTTGAGGCGCCGCATCGACTCCCCAGAGGCCTCGACCGTTGATCTTTCAAGGGGATGCCCTTGGGAAGCACCCGACTCTGGAGTTATCGTGCCACTTTTCTTCTGTCTTCACCTTCTCACCGTCGCAGACGCGCAGACTCGCAGACACAGACCTACCCCTTGCCGGGCCGTTTTGCGACTTTGCAAGCATATGCTTCCAGAATGCTTCCACCAATCTACACGGAATGTTTCCACTGGTGCATCATATTTCCACTTGTTGCTTCAACAACAGGCAACATCTCAAGTCGATTGTGCCAAATGTTACGCCACTCTCGACAAAACTTGAAATGCCTCGTAGTACTCCTATGTCCCATTGCACTATAACTGACTCCTTCTCGAGTCCCGGAGGATCCAATATCAAATGTTTATATTCCTTGTGTGAAATAAATAAGGTGATATATCTGCAAGGACGTCGGGCCCCAGCCCAAACCCCAGAACGCCTTACGTACATTCAGCGACAACAGCGAAATCAACAAATCTCATGCCTGCGCCCTAAACAATATGCTCGTACCTGGGCGCATACCAATGCGCCTATCCCAGTAGCCTTTCTCTCTCGTTCCGCACCCTGGCGCTTCGCCTCGTCTTGCCGCCCGTGTCGACAGATTCATCGCTGCTCGTCGCCTTATCCTCCACAATAACTTGACTTATACCGTATAATACAACCGAGAGTAACAACGAGGGGGAAATCCAAACACGGACTGGATGGGCGAGATCATCCCCGTCGCCAATCTCAACATCTTGTCTTCATCCTCTCAAATTGCTCACCAGATGGCCGCTTGGTCGGCGTCGAAGCGAGAGAGCTCACGGCCAGCATCCTCGAGATCCTTTTTGGCCTTCATGCGCATGTAAAAGATGGGGCAGTCCTTGCTGCTGCAGATAACCTCGCAGTGCATACTGCCCTGACAGCGCTGGCACTGGGTCCACAGTCGCCCGAAGCGCACCTCAAGATCCGACACGCGATCAAGCGTCTTCTTGTAGAGCTCTCCAACGCGAGGCGCGCAGTTGGCGCACACCGCTCCCTGGGACTCTTCCTTACCCGTCAGCGGCTTCTTACAACCCATGCACGTCTGCGTCTTCTTGGCAAACTTCATGAGACCTCCGACGGTGGGAGCTGCCACCGAAATGGTTCGCGTATGGTCGCCCGTCAGCAGCGAACGTGCCTTGGTCTCCCCGAGCATCGGCTCGAAGATGCGGCCCAGCGGCTTGGCTAGCTGGTTGTCCAGGTAGTAGCGCGTATCTATCGGCACATTGTGCTCAAGCACGTAGATGGGGTCCTCCGACTTCTCGAAGTTCTTGGCACCAGCCGCTCCTCGGACCATGACGTAAGCCACTCGGTCGCCGAGTCCCGGCGCCGAGCCCGCATCCCGCTTCTTCATCCGCGCAGCCAGCTCGACGTGGGCTTGCTTTGCTGCATAATCATCCTTTGTGAGCGCTTTTGTGATGACCAATTTTGACATGTCGACTTTATTCTGCAGTAGATCCGCAATCGTCTCTTTGACATATCTAGATTATCTCGTCGTTAGCATCCCGCTTTCGCCCCGCGCCGCTTGATAGATAACCTTATCTGATCTCGGAGCCTGAATCGGAGGGGAGGGAACTTACTCTTGCGCGCCCTGCACATCTCGATCGATCAGGATCATCCGCAGCACCTTTTCAATCACCGTCTGCACCAAAAGGCAGTTGTCACGTCGAACCGTCTCGATACCCTTGGTGTCCATCTTGTCGTACTTTTCCGGCTTGGTCCAGTAAAGCCCCGCATAACGCTTCTTGTTGATGAGCAGGTAGGGGAAGTACACCTTTTCGAACTCGAGCTTGATGGGCTTGACGAACTTGTCCGACACGTACTTTGACGCCTCCTCGCCGAGCTTCATCGCCTCCTGTAGGTCTTTGGTACCGAACTTGATCATGACCGAATCCGTGTCACCGTAGATGACCTGCGCATCGTGAGAGTATCCGTTGGCAATGCTGTATCGCTTCTCCACCTCTTCCTTCGTCTTTTCAATCATCTTTCGGCCGAAGCTGGTTGTGCTACTGGCGATCTCGAGACAGGGAAGCTTTCCTGTTGTCGCACCCGTCAAACCGTAAACACTGTTTGCGCTGATCTTCAAAGCCAGCTGGCGACCATTCAACACAGCCTTCTTGAAGGGATCCTTCTCAACTGCCAGCTCGCGTTTGGCCTGTTTTCGGGCCGCGAGTAGCTCCTCGAGAATCTGCGCCAGCAGACCTTTCCTTTGCTTTACTGTCACAAAAGTATCGCCATTCGGCGTGATGATGTAGTCCTCATCCTTCTTCAAATCGAAAGCATCAATCGCTTTCTTGCTCACCAGAGTGGTGTAGCATAGGTTGTGAGCCTGCATGATACTGGGATATAGCGATGCGAAATCCAGCGTAGCGATTGGGACTTCGTAATAGCCTCGCGTGGGCTCGATGACTGTAGCACCTTCGTACTGCTCATCTGACGCTTCGGACTTGAGGTTGGGAATGACGAGCTTCTGCTCTAGAGCTTTTCGGAATAGTTGACTGATGAACTTGACTTGTTGACCTCGAGACAGCAAAAAGTTGAAGGGTACACCCGTGACTCTCGCCATTTCGGTGTAGTTTTCCAGGCAGGAGAGTTTATCCATGAGTCTCTGCGGGAGATATGCATCCTTTAAGCAGTACAGTGCCAGACGTCGGCGCGATTCAGGGGTACCATTGAAGAGTTCTGTGATCATGGTGTGATGCACATCCTCCTTCTGTTCGCCTAAGAAATTAGCACACACAGAGTTCAGGGTGTAACTTCGGAGTTGGTGGTCGCGTTGAATTAGTTGCAGCAGATCCAACTGCAGTCGGCCGTTGGTGTTTGTGGCCTTTGTATCTCTGTTCCCCATTTGCTTGCTCGAGAAGTTGGTTTCTTTGGCCCTGGAGGGCATACTTAGAATTCGCGACCAGTACTCAAACCCGCCCACCTTGAGGTGCTTTGCTCGGTCCAGTAAGTAGGGGAAATCGAAGTTGGAAATGTTGTAGCCGGTAATGATATCGGGGTCCACCTGAATAAGGAACTTTTGCCATTCGCTAAGCATTTTCTCTTCCTTTTCGAACTGTATAACCTGAGTTGCAACGATGGAGCTCGTCTCCTGGAGACAAAAGACGTTTCGAACAAAGGGCTTCTTCTCTCCGTAACGAGTGACAATGTTGGCTATCTGGATGACAGGGTCGTGATTCGCCTCGGGGAAAATTCCTTTGCGGCCAGCACACTCAATATCAAAAGACAAGATTCGTAGAGGAGCCATCTTGGACCAGTCGCCGACAGGCTCGTGAGCAATGAGATCGAGATAGCTCACTTCCGCTTCGACTTGACAGTTTGATTGGCGAAGGTGATCGGGAATGAGTTGAAATGTCTTTGCAGGGGCTTCCACCCAGGACATTCCTCTGACCTATTTCAGGAGTTAGGATATCGTGATGTATATGCCGGGGTCCTGCTTACCTTGCAGTCCACCATGAACCTCAACACATATTGGATGTTGTCAAAGGTTTGAACCTCCTGTCCGCCCGTCTTCCACATGCCCTTCCAATTTGCGTTTCCGCTCTGGATCGTGAATCGCACCCTGTTGATGAACTTAGGGTCTGTGACGGTGACCTTGAGATATGGTTTAGATTGATTTCCTTGAAATCCATAGATGCTCTCCCTCATTGCAAAGGCAACCGAGTGAATTGCCGGTTGGTGCTGCGCAAGTTGTGTCTCCAGATACGCCTTGAATGCCGCACAGTCTTGTGGTTGGAAGTTGATAGGGGCTGGAACATAGAGGTAATGCTTGAAGTCGGTAACATGAAGCATGACCGAGTTTCCTGCCTGGTTGACACCAAAGAGCTTGACAGTGGCCCTTCCGCCATGTAGCGTTCCCTCCTCAGCCTCGATGGACTGGAAGCAAAGACTGTCACGCTCAGGCACAAAATCAACTAGAGGAGGCCGTTCCCAAGCCTGATCCTTCTCTGTATTGTTTCGTTTCCGGTCTGACAAGTCCTGGCTCAACTTCTCGAGGACCTCGGACTCGAAAGCACTCTTAGGTTGACTGGAGGTCATTTTTGATCGGGGATCGTTCTGGGAGCTGGGGAACCGGGCGGCGGCGGGTGAAGAGGGGATAGCATCGACTTTGCGCTTTTTTGTCGAAGAGGGAGAGGATGGGATGTTCTGGCGGGTAAGGGTCTCACCCAGCACCCGTTTTTGGGGAAGAACTGCGCTGGCCATGGTGACGGATGGTGGCGGACGTTGTACAAGGGGAGACGAAAGAAGTCGAGAAAAGGAGTGAATGAAGAGACAAAGCGGACTCGAAAGTCGCGACCTGATGAGAAGTAGGCGTGATCAAGGAAGAAAGATTGATGTCTGCTTCGCTTGTTTTGCGATTGTTGACGTTGACGGTTGGAGGGGGGAATTTGATATGGGGATTTCTCGAGGGTTTGAAATCGACGACACGACTTTAATTGATTACCGTTAGTACCGCGTCAACGCGCCTTTCCACGGGCAACCGTGACGTGACGTTGCCCCACCTACCAGTCGTGTAGTGCATATTCACGTGAGCTGGCGTTACTTAATGCCTTGGGACCTGAGAATATTAAGGCATCAACTTTTCAAGGGCTCCTTCCCATGGATCTCAATCAAGAGCTACTTGCTACTCAAAAGGGACGACATGGACTTATAGGACACGACACAACGATGTATTCAGCATAACTACAATGCATGGAAACAAACCGTTATTCATGAATTACACTACAGATTAATAATGATTTACTTCATCTCTTCACCGCTGCATAACAAGCAACGCATCCAACTTCAAGCCCCTTGACCTCCCCCCAAGCACTCTCCTCGCACCTGAAAGCGCAAAATCAGCTTCATTGAATCATCAGACAAAGGTCAATCTCTGACCATCTGCTTTAATAAAAGGGGAAATACACAAAGTATTCAGACATCCATTCTGAAGCATTTGCCGTCCCTCTCAGGACATTCAGCTAAGCCATGCAATTGAAAAGGATTCATCATGAAAGCATGAAATAAGAAGCAATAAAGGATTCTTCAGGAACTTACTTGCGAGAAATCCGGCTCCTCACAGCCCAGCAGATGGGATGTGTCAGTCAAGGTACCAAATCGAATAAGGCTGCTTGCTTCGTGTCCGCCATCACTGACAGTTCACGTCACGCCACTGTGATATAGAAAGTCAAGTAAAGATGTAAATCACAGACAAGGAAATAAGAGACACAGCTCTATTTATACCACCACCGAATTACTATCTATTACTGCAAAGGTGTCCCTTTCGTCATGCGACCAACAGTCTGCGGGGTATCGCATGACTTTGTGTCGTGTTTGCTGAGCCTGGCGAGGGCCAAGAGCTGCATGCTCATGTAATAAAATCCCCAACCCATATCTTACCCATGTCGAGGCATTGCCGGGCTGGGGAAGTGCCTGATCCTTCTCCCTTCTGGCCGATGCTTGCCAGCTTCTCTACCCCATCAACTTCCGAAATCCACCGACGCCTATGCCAAGTCGCGTCCTGACGATGCTATGCAAGTCGTTGCTTCGTAAACAAACTGAGGTATTCAGGACTGGCCTCCTCTAATGTGTTTGGAAACTCTTATAATATCAAATGTGCAACCGCTCATCCAACTACGCCGATGCTGTGTAGTGCGAGGTTCGTCCCCTTTTCCATCAGCCGACATCTCTCTTTTCATTACTCTTCGTGCACACTACCCAGACTCGGCGCAGTGTGAGGACGGGGTCTCCGGAAGCCGCATTAAGATGCTGAGCTAGTTTCTTTGGGGTCGATAGTCTTGATCACTCCCAGCTCGCACCAGTCATTGATAGGCTACTCGAATGATTAGCTTTCGAACAATTTCTAATGGGGTTAGATGGCAACTTACAAGGCAACTGAGGTACTTGCACCAGCTGCAGTTGTCACGTCTCTTGTAAAAGTTATCGAGAAGGACAATGAAGAGGACAATAATCATAACCAGGAAGCCTGCTCGCACCAGCCACCAAGCCCACCAGAGGGGCTTTCGGCCTTTGAAGAAGCCGACAGGGTTCTTGAAAAAGGGAGGAGGGGTCTCGCCGGTGCGCGGTGAAACCGCTGCGTAGGAAAGGTCCTGGCCCATCCGTCTTCGCAGAGAGTTGGGGGAATGAAGAACGCAGATACCAAGCGAAAGGCCCATTAAGAAGCCACCAATATGAGCAAAGTTATCCAGGAGAGGCAAAAGTCCCAACACAAAGGCAATTACCATGTCGAGAAGGATGAAGAGAAGATCCTTGACCGGGCTCCGTCTATCTTTCCAAGAGTAAAGCAAATCGAGAAGAATGAGTGCGATGATGCCAAAGAGGGAGCCAGAAGCGCCAACGGATGCCTGGCCTACAGCGGCAAAGTTCCCACTCATAATGTTCCCAAAGATTCCAGCACTCATGTAGACGAGTAAGAACCGAACTGAACCGATGGCCATCTCCATTTCTTTCGCGATGGTAAGCTGCAGGAGAAGGTTGAAGACGATATGGATGAGGCCGCCATGCATGAATATGGGAATGATAAACCGGTACCATTGATTGGGCTCCGGGCTCTGGTTGATGTCGCCATCAAAAACTGGATTAGGCACACCACCAAAGCCGCAGGCTGTGCTCAAGCTGCAATAAGAGTCGGACCTGGTTGCATTGGGGCAGAGTGAGAAGAAAGGTCTATCCTTGGGCGCATTCTGGATCTGATCCACGTTACGCATACAAGGAGTATATCGGGCACCCATGTTGATCAGAACCTCTTGAGAAGGGCCGATCACTGGGTTGAATCGGGGCTTGATCTGGATAGGGGATCCAGTCAACACACCTACATGTAAGTTAGTCGAATGAGCGATGGGGTCGGAGGGCTTTAGAACGCAGGGACGTACCATTCCTGGCAATCTCGGCAATGAATACAGCGATTTGGATGACCGAGAAGATGTAGACGACCCATGGAATCCTCTTCTTGTCGGCACCTAGCATGCCTAGCTCGCCAACCCGAACTTTGCCCTTCTTATTCTTTTTCTTTGACCTTCCGGGAGCATCATAAATATGATCATTCATCTCGACATCCCCATTCTTTCCTGGTCGGTCTTGAAGGGGAATGTCTTCCTGGCTGTAGGGTTGACTAGGTCCGCCATTGTAGCTTGTGTCCTGGTAGAAGTTCTGTTGTCGGCCAATGTCGCCCGTGCTGGAGCCAGGAGTCGGCCTCGAAGTCGAGTTCACAGGGTACGCGTTGTCGTCGAAGACAGTATCAAAGGGGGACTGCTCATGTTGACCTTGCGGATATTGGCCATACGGGTGCTGGCTTGAACTTTGGCCCGGGGGGGTAGTGTGCGAGGTCGCTGGGGGATATGAAATATCGTTGGGAGAGTAGGGTGTCTGCTTTGTGGGAACGATATGAGCAGTAGATTCGGCTGGATAAATCGAGGAATCGGGGGCCGTGTAGGTATCCTGATATGGAGGCGCTGGGGTAGATCCGGGAGATGGAGTATCTTGAGAGTGGTAGTAGGGAGATGCGTTTGGTTCAGCGCCGTAGGGAGGCTGTTGATGGCCGCCGTGGTAGTAGTCGCGCGAGGCCATGATGAGAAAGAATGTATCGGGCGACGAGTGCAAGATTGGGTATTCGATAGAGGAGTAAGCCGCCAAGCGGCAAAGAAAGGGGAGACAGCTGTGACGGGCGCTTTAGGATTCGACCGAAGCGGTTTGCGTCGTGAGTCTAACAAAGATATCGTTTCTCGTAGTTTGTCGAAGCGTTTGAAAGGACACGAAACTGTGCTTGATGCTTGAAGTTGAAGAAAGCTGGATCAGAAAAGTTGCAGCTTGGTGGCAGGATTCTGACGAAGGACTGCTCTTCCAAGGGTAGGTCGGCACGTAGCGCTACGTCGGTCGTGGAGCTGGATTGCGTGGAGGCGCAGGCCCGAGCAAGGCGCTTTGGGCTGGTCTGGGGCTTCTGATTCGACAGGTCAACGCTGAAAGAGCAGGCTACGCGTTGAAATTACGGGTCCCAGGGTCCGTTGGAGGTTTGAGATTCGATGTGCTGTGAAATCGCAAATGAGAGAAGTTTGGCGAATAAAAGAATGTAAGAATGATGAGGGGAGAAAAGGAAGAAAGATCAAGCAAAGTGCAAAACCACCTCATGTGGAAGATGCCTGAGGTAGGTAATCAGTGGATCTTCATTACTGTATTCCAACCAACCTGACAGGAAAGAGCCGTTTCAAAGGTCGTTGCTGACTTGGGGCCATGACGAAACAAACCCACGGCCAAGTGACGTGCGGTCGTGGCTGTGCTGACCGAGTGGAGTCTAGTCCCTGTAGCCCAGAGCGATTGTGTATGATCTTGAGTCGTTTAATGGTGCAGAGCCTCCATTTGTCAACACTGCCTTGCCGCCACTTGCATGTTCCCAAATTAGAACAGCAATTTTTGTCCTGATCGTGCGGTCCGTGAGGATGAACAAGGTGGTTGGGGACTGTAAGGTTTCTTTATGAACATTTCAATATATTTGTCGACTTAACGCCCGAGGAGCTTCTCAACTGTTCAAGTTCTTTCTGCAGTGCAGCCTTCTCGTGCTTGTATTGTTAGGCCATGGGGTATCGATTAATCATTTCGACATAATGTTTCCGCTCAATCTGCCACGCTACAGCCATAACTTAGTGGACTCTTCGTCAAGTTACAGGTTCACGCGTCCTGGTGGCTGAAGCTGACCGACCAGCCACAGTGGTGACGATTTCTCCCGTATTCCCTGTTGGGGTAGAACCAAGCTCAAACATCATGGTGTTTATCCTGCCGACGAGATGCTGTTAGTGGTACGAGTGCTTTTGTTCGGAATCAAAACTCGACAGATTGTATTGTACGGACGAGCCTCGACAGGAAGAGTCATATTGTTCTTGAGGTTCAAGCGTTACTGCATGGGCAGCAGTCATGTGTAAGTTCAGTCAGCAGTCTCACCCACATAGTTTCTCCTTCGCTTCCAGCTTGTCTTGTTCGAATTGTTGCAAGCAGGCTGTTGCGTTGGGATTTTGTTGGCCGAGACGCGTCCCAAAGAATGTCCTTCTCGAGTATCCTGTGATGATCGCATAGATCAGTCGGGACGTTACGGCGAGATGAGTGGGCTTCATTCGTTACAAGTACAAACTGCAGTCTACAGTGTGTTTCGTACATGATACAAGCCATCCTTGGGGTATTATGACCCTCGTTCTCCCTTCGCAGCCTACGTTAAAACTGCATATCGGTGTCATCCTCCTCCGCTTCCTTTGTCGTGAATATAGTTACAGGGGTTTTGTACACGATACATCTCTCGATGCTTCTTTCTGGTTCCATATCCAACTGATATCTCAAATAATCGTGGGTGTTTGTGCCATCACTTCTTCTCTGTTCGCGAGGCGTCGTTGCTCGAATTCGTCTCGTCGTCCTGCTTCTTGGGACCCTTGCCCCAGTTTCCACTCCAGACGTCCGCAATCTGATCCATGATGATATCGCCAATGCCCTTGCCCTCCTCGAACTTCTGTCGATGCTCCTCCGCTCGCTTCTCCCGCCAGTCCTTCTCCTCTCCTCCCATCCACACGTCGTTTAGCTTCTTGGCCACACCCTGCTTCTCGTCGAGATCTCGTTGTCTTTGTTTCTCCGCCAGCTCGCGCTCGCGATGCTCTCGCAGTAGCTGCTGTGTTCGCTTCGCCCCCTCGGGTAGGTCAGTGCCGACGAAAGAGCCCATGCGGTTGCTGAAGCGCGAGTAGATGGAGGAGCCAGTGTATTCGTAGGCGAGCTGGTTGGTGGCGAGAGAGAAGGCGCCGGCAAGGACGAAGAATCGAAGGTCCATCTTGCGTGGAGGAAGAAGCATCGCGAGGGGAGCGATGACGGCACCGGCAATGGCAGAGTTGTGGATGAAGGCATTGCGCGGAGGCAACGGCGGTTGCGCTTGAGCTTGATCCTGCGACATTGTGAGCTGTTGATGCAGCCCGATGACTTGCGAGTATTGAATTAGTTCGGGGTATTCGTAGGGATGTTCAATCTCTTGGATGTTGCCTCGGGCTAGGATCCGTCGTTGCAGATTCGACTGGTAGCTGAGGAAATGCAGATATGCCAGTCAACTTTTTTTGCTGGTCAACCTTTCTGGTTGGTTACGGGGTTTGGACATGAGAGGTACTTGATCTTACTCGAATTTTAGGTGGAAGCCCATGTATTATTTGAGGGTCCCTTTAGGGTAAGCGGCTCTTGTAGGTTTTCGAGGTGTAATGGATCAACACCACCTTGACATGAATGACTTACAATTTGATACATCCAAGTCGTCGAATCCAGTGGCCTTGTTAGGCTCACAAAAGCCGTTACCATTTGTCGTTTCTGCCATATGGTTTCGCTGCGTCTAATCGGTAGCAGCATAAGGTCCAGACACCTTGACATTCGTCTCGTCCGTCCCGCATGACTGGGTCGTCTGAATATGTACAAGAGGACAGGGAGTTCGAGACAGAGCCCCTGTGATGTAGAATCCTATCGGACATGTAAAAACAACCGCATGTCGTCACTACAAAGCTCTCTAACCGTTACAGTCTATATTACACGTGGGCGTCCTTTTCCCTGGGAGATGGTAGGGTCCAGGGTAAACGTGTGCTAAGAGCCGGCTGCAAGGGGTTGTTGGATGGGAACGACGGGCAAAGCTTACAGAAGAGGCTAATTTGCTAGACTACATGTCACGCACATACTGTCTGTGGACGACAGACGCGTGTCTGAGGTTTTGGATAAGTCAAGTCATCTCTTGTACTCCGTACCATGGGCCCTTTTGTCGACTAGTAGGTAGCATTTCAAAAGGACTACTACGCACAGCCTATAGCTAGTGTGCCCAGAGTGCATACACATTGAACCGGGCCAAGAAGACGCGCGTCTGTTTAGTAATATGGAATAGGAAATGCCTCGTCTGTTGTTATTAAGCTGAGCTGAGCTGAGCTTGACGATGGTTCTGTCTTGTCTTGAAGCTTGATCCTGGCTGACATGGTCTGTTCAAAAGGGCGGGACCAGGAAAAGATCAAATGTTCCTATTTATGCCCATTTACAGTTTAGAGCGCGTCATATTCGCCTAACAATTCCGCCTTGACCCTGTCGGCCGCGCGTCTTAGCGTGGCATTTCGGAGCCGAATATTTGTAGCCCGAAAGGGCTGAACCATGCAGAGAGAGACCTCAAACTTGACGATCAACAAGGCGCCATAGCGCCAAGCTTGGCGAGGTACGAGACTTGGCAATTCCAGGCCCGTAGTTGACTTTGTACATGCCCCTTGTTAGTCCGGAGACAAAAGTCTCGGGTGACTCGTTTACCGGGACAATGGCATCCCATAGAAACTCCCTCATGTATCGCCTGATGTTTTTTGCTCCTTCGAGGGGGGTCCTGGGGAACTTATGCGAGGAGGCATGAGGAGACTTATGCTTGGCATCTAGCGGTCCAGCGTTGGAAGAAAAGGAGAGCTGCGAAAATCCGTCCCAAAGAGGCGCGGACGCCGTCCAAAGTGTTAGTGAGGGCATTGTTACGCCAGTAAAACCCGGGAGACGCCGTTAGCGACGGCGATCGTCCTAGCTAGCCAGCACGCGTCGAGTGGAGAGGACCAGGTTGAGCACGACCAGGGCTTTCACAGCGGACCGTGTCCCATATGGGCAAAGCACACTGGAGCTCACCAAGATCTTCATAGCGTAAGGCTGAAGCTGACGTAGGTACGTTGTATCTAAGAGATGTAGTGCAGAACTGGAGCACAACTGGTGTAACATAACATAGATCCTTCCAACGGGAACGGATCCTTCCGGCGCATCAGTCCCTCCGCGTTGGGAAGAAACATAATTAAGCCACATTAAAGACTGCCCCCCGGAGACATACCACCCCGTAGATATACCACCCCCGGAGACATACAAGTGACCTATTCGCCCGGATGCAAATTGTACTGTCCAACTGAAAATCGGCCTGCATGAGTAAACGAGGGCCAGATTTGAGGCATGTGGTGGAGTGGATAGCCTTGGCGGGTGAGGGATTGACAAACAATGTCACTCATCAAGGGATTCAAGCCGTCATTTACCGCTGGCTTAATAATCCATGAATGAGATAACGTTAATTACACAGACGCCCCATTTGAGACACGAGATGGGATGGTTGTGTAAGCTGCAGCCACGCAGACCATGACGTTGGAAGCCAAAGATATCACAGCTGCCGTGCTGCAGCCTCCAATGACAAACCTAGCATGTAATAACCCTACTTTAAGATGACGAGAGTGTCTCAATGTCGTAACGACCGAGAGATGAGGCTCCAACAGCCTTATCGTATTCTCAAGCCTGCCATTGACTCTGCTGAGACCAAGAACATTAGACCAAGGTAGTTTTGGCAATTTTTGTTGTTCTTGTACTCTCCTGTAATGCTTGATTCTCGACCGTCAATAGTGTACTTGTGGGGTCATGACACTGGGCCCAGAACCACGGTCTAGACTCTCCTCTAGATGCGTCAGACCTTGCCAATCGAAATACGTAGTGGTTGAACGGAAAATAAGCGAATGCTGCTCTAGCAAGGGGGGCACTTTCATAGCATACTCTCCTAAGATAGTGGTCTCTGATGCTGGTGAACCAATATCGTGCCTCCCATGAGCTGGCGCTGACACTGATTACGTACCCCTAGTTGAGTTCACCTGAAGCATAATCGAATTTGGAACTCGCCGGAGAGCAAAGTACAGCACCAAGGGTACAGTACCAAGGTCGAATGGCTTTCTGGATCGAGACATCCATGGATGTCCTTGGCAGGGATAGGTAGATCGAAGACAGACTGCCAAGATCACACACTAGGGTTTGCTTTTGTATGAGGAACACGCATACTACCCACCAGAGAGGGAGTAAGAAACCCTGGTATTCATGGATGTCTTTAGCGACATTGGTATTTCGTGTCTCTTTGAATCATACCCACATTGCTTCTAAAGGTACCAGAAAGAAGCCCCGAAACTGATCGTGGGGTTAAAAGAAGCAGCTGGAGCAGACGTCAAAAAGCGCCCACGCGATGCACGCCCAGACAGCGCCAGACGAGTCCAAACAGGCTCTGCCGCCGCCACTGTGCGCTAGGAGCGCCTCTAAGAGACCACTTTATGATAATGCCAATGGGCTGGAACTATCCCCTTGTGCTACTAACACTAGGTTCGCAAGAAGCGCCCCTGTCAGATTGGATGCCCTGTTACGTCCATATTGGCCGCGGGGTCCGCGGGCTGGACGCGTGGAAAGGCCCGGGGCGATAGCCCTGGCGCGCTAAGATATTGCGCTAGAGCGGCTTTGGGGCGCGGTACATGCGCTACGGAAGCGCTGAGAGGAGGATGGAGAGGCTCTAATCAGCCACGCGTGCCACGGGAGGGTCCACCACGGGCCATAGGTTGCATGTATCCTAACCATCCTGCCATCCACTCAGTGTCATGGATGCCATCTGGAGATTCCCAAGCAGTCATTCCCAGTCAATCATGCCCCTGGTTGGCCCTTGTCACGACTCGAGGCG
Organism: Fusarium cicatricum; assembly: GCA_021730345.1. Taxonomy (NCBI): domain Eukaryota; kingdom Fungi; phylum Ascomycota; class Sordariomycetes; order Hypocreales; family Nectriaceae; genus Fusarium; species Fusarium cicatricum. The sequence continues at coordinate 11,111 of JAJODA010000793.1, read as the reverse complement.
AGTCCTGGCCTGTAAGAGCCCGTCCAGCGCTCATTCTTTCCACTCTCCCTCTCTCCTAGTGACAGTTACACCAACCATGCTACTCCAAGTTTGGAAGAGCGAGGCGAGGGTGACTGTGGGAATAATAGCGACGAGAATGCGCCCTGATGATGAATCCATCCACCTGATGCGACGATCCATGATCCATCTCTTGGTCCTCTACGGTCATTCTTCCGCTTGATGGCCCCGCGGGATCCTCTGCAATTCCATCATCCTTCGGCTGAACCCTCCCTCCCCACAATGGAAAAGGCGACGCGGCCATCTCATGGTCTCTGCCCTATCCTGATCGTCTCATCTCATCTCATCTCGTGTTGTTCTTTGCTTCCAGCTCCAGTTTGTAGTTCCTGCTTGTCTGACATCAGTAGCAACACCTTGACCCCGGGAGTGATACTAGAACGAGGCCTCGTCACGCTGTCAGGCCTTGATCTGTCCCCAGAGTTCCATGACACGGCAAATTATTTTAAGCTATGCTACATACAAAGGGCTCAACACACCCGGAAGCCGGTATTTATGCTACCCGTCCCAAACCCGGCTTCCCTTTTGCGTCTTAAGCCATGTACTTATCACTGTGACAAGCTCTCTTCTTCTGCCTTTCCCACTCCTCTCTTTGAATTCCAACGCCGTGCCCACTGTCCCCTCCCTTCTCAGAGCTTGGCTGTCTTCTGGGTTACCTTACACTTCTTTGAGCCCTGGCGTCCGGCTTCTCGGCCGAAACCATCCCGCCGGAGAAACAGTTGGTCGTGGAGTTGTCGTGGGGGAACGACCATCCGAGTATACTTACCTTACCTTAACTCGGATAAAACCATCAAGGTCAGCTTTACCTAAGGTACATTGACTGCTGAACCCATGGCCGAGGCTTGGATAAAGGACGAATCCTTGTCGCCTCTATCGGCGGAAGGAGAAGGTTCAGATGTGCCTTCCCCGGATATCTTCCCCGCCGCCGTTGCGCCTTCCTTGCCGCTCCAATCGAGAATTACAAACTCGACAACCACCGCAAATCCTCCAGTTCTGAGTACTTAACCACCTCATCCTTTTAAACCTTGCTGCCCTTAACACTTTCAACTTAGACCTCCCATACGCAGAGAGTAGTAGCAGCAACGTCTCTCCCGCCTCTACGAGTGCGCCAGTCACTCCCACCACGAGCGGCACTACTGACGTAACCACTGCCTCCGACCATCTTGCTGCGTCTTCTACGGGGAGAGCCTCATCTGCTACAGCTTCTTCGGCATCTTCAGTATCATCAGCCTCTGGTTCAGTACCTTCACAGTTCAAGGCGAAGCGTATTCGCACAAGTAAACCAAAGGTCAAGACAGGATGTGTCAACTGCAAGTTTGTCTCCCTCTTCTCTCTCACCCTTCTATACCCCTGAATCCCTATCTGCCTTGATATCATCGTGTCCAGAATCTTACCTCTTTACTTCTATAGGCAAAGGCGCATCAAGTGCGACGAGGCTCGTCCAGCTTGCTTCCAATGTGTCCGAAGTAACAAGCCTTGCACTGGTTATCCGCCCCCTAGCCGCAGCTCGCGACCCTTCGAGGAGATTCGAATCGCTCCGAAACCTATCGTAGCTGCTGGTATCGAGGCGTCCTCGAGTGTCAGTAGCGTTCCTTTCCACAGCGACTTTCATCTACCACCCCGTCGATCCCGTCAAAGAACGATCCTGAGCACCGCATCGCCAGGGACTTCTTTTTCATCCCCCACCACCTACCAGCCCTCCTTGAGTTTGCAAGTCGAGCCCCACGAAAGTTCCTATCTTGACATTTTCCGGTCTCATACGGCTAGTGAACTGTCTGGCTTCTTTGATAGCTCGTTCTGGACTTGTCGTGTCTTGCAACAATGCCATTCCGAACACGCCATTAAGTGTGCTGTCATTGCTCTTGGCGCCCTCTACCAGACCCTCGAGCAGACAACCGAGTCGAGTCTCCATGCTCGCTTGGAAGCTGTCAAGGGTCACTGGCAAGTCGCTATCAAGCGGTATTCTGACGCCTGCAACGCTCTTCTCAAGCTATACAGGCAGGATCAGAAATCCCATAAAGTCCTCATTATGGCTAACGTGCTGTTGGCTTGCTTCGACTCCTTTATTGGCGATCATCGACAGGCTATTCACCAGATCCAGTCCGGTCTTAGTCTAGTTGACGGATTTGGCATTCGGCAGTGTGATCAACTCATGACCGCCGAAGACCCTTTCGAAGAGGAATTGACCACCATCTTTACCCGTTTAGCAATTCAGGCAAAGTCTTATGACATGGCCTTTCATTTCGCTCAGCCCTTCAGCATTCGGCTCAGCTCACAAGCGCAACCTCAATCACCTGGCTCGAGCCGTTCTGTTTCCCCTCCCCACGGAGAGTTTTGGAGTATTCCGGATACATTCACCTCTGTCCTCGAAGCCCGAATAGCTTGCGATAAGTTAAATGCGCGAATAATGAAATACATCGAAGAATTATTTGCTATCAAAACAGACTTGAAGGGGACCCTGCCTCAGTCATGGCGAGACTATGGCCTTGAATTCAAGAGCCAGATCGAAACTTGGTGTGGTGCGTTTGACACTATATTTCGATCACGGCACAGCCCCTATGTTAGCCCCCAGGAGAAGGCTGGCATTGCTGCTCTGAAGATGCTGGCAACCACTGGGCAAGTCTCGTACTTGATGACGTTTAACGACAAAGAGTCTGGATTCGACGCGTTCATGCCCCAGTTTCAAACTATTGTTAAGTTAGGCTACGAAATAGTCCGCGACGAGGAGAGACGTGCTGCCTCACTCGCTTGCCCCAATCCCGAGCAGTGTCAGCACTATCCACATGGGCAAAGGAACCAGGGATTATTCTCAGGCATAGACTTTTCGGCACCACATATCAAGCCCACGTTTGCCGCTGACTTGGGCATTGTTGCACCTCTCTTCCTCGTTGCAACCAAGTGTCGCGAACCAACTCTTCGACGTCAGGCCATACAGCTTCTTCGCAGCAGCGCCCGCCGTGAGGGCATGTGGGACAGTGAAATGGTGGCACATATTAGCACCTGGGTCATGAACCTCGAGGAGTCCGATGCCCTTGCCATGGGTGTTGAGTCATATTCAATTGACGGCAGTGCGACGCCAGTCCCGCGAACCATCCCAGAAGAAAAGCGTGTTATGATCCGCTCAGTCGACTTTGACCTGCGAGCTCGTGTCGCAGAGCTTCAGGTTGGTACTCGTGGTCTTCAACCCGGTTTGCCAGATCCCAAGTTTCGACAAACTCGGCTGACCTGGTGAGCCCCTGAAAAAAAGCAACTGAATATTTATACCTTTGTCTATTTGTATCTAACTCCGTTATACCCCCTCTTTGAAGGACGGCGCGCTAGAAATGTCTGGCGGCGTGTGAATATATGGACGAATTTATGTGTAAGATGTTGTATCAATGAAATCAAGGTAGTAAAACTGGACTATCGAGCAACATACTCAACCACAAGGACACTCGAGCATGACATCCAGTGGTGGATTCTATCCAATTGAAATACAATTTCGTGATAATCCTAACTGTGTCTATCAAACCAAATATCTATGTTATCCAAAACTCCATCATAGCGGCGGCAGCTCCTCCCTGCATATAGGACACTGGAGCCGGAACCTCATCCAACCTTCCAGACATGCGCTATGGAAAATATGCCTACAGGGAGTAATCATGTACAACCGGCGTGCGAAAACGCCTGAAACTCCCGTGTCCTCGTCCTCGGCCGTCAGGACAGGCACCTCGAGAACCTCACGACAGATGGCGCAGTCGATGCTCCGCGTAGAGCTCTGTGCCTTGTCACCATCATCACCGGAGCGGGCGCGCTCGATACCAGGCGTGTCGTCAGCGACGAGACCAATGGGCAGACCGCCGGCCTCGAGGCTGTCTTCGCGGAGGACGGGGTGATAATCCCACGCATCAGGGGCCCACCCGGTGGGGATGCCAAAGCGCGGACCGACGATATCTTGTGCTGCGAGGACCACGAGCTGAATCCAGAGCCAGGCTGAAAAGACGAGGAAAGCGTGGCGGTCAGGACGGGCGTAGAGGAAGTTGTCCTCCTTGACCCAGAAATAGGCGACAGGGAGGAGACGCAGGATGGACTGGCCGAGAACGAAAGGCCATGTGAGAGCGCGACGGCAGTTGCGGCGGGTGTTGCGGTAGATTTGGGGAACCCACAGGGAGAGGTAAAGGAAGACGCAAAGGTTGAGGAAGAGGGAGCGGAGGCTGGGGTACCAGGTTGTAGAGGAGATGGCGAGGAAGATGACGGCGAGGGAGCTGAGGATGAGGCGGCCAATGATGCTCTGGAAGGATTGAGGAGGGGACGGTGTGCGCTGGGCGGTCGTAGCTCCGGGAACGGGGGTTGCAGACTCGGCGATCTCGGCGTCGATGTCCTGGTCCGATGGGATGATGACGGGCTGAGACTGCGGCGGAGGCGGAGGTCTTGCCGGCTGACGTGCCGTTACGGGGGCGGGCAGGAGTGGAGCGGGCCCGGTAGGATTCGGGGTCATGACGGCGGACGCTGGCGGACTGTCGGAGCTAGTGCTGGTACTGCTTGACGCCTGATCACGATCCCGGCGCAGGCGAGCTTCAGGAAGCTGGACTTCGTGGACCTTAGCCAAGAAACTACCACCGATAGTCATGGATAGAAACGCGGCGAAGAGGAGGGCCAGCGTCGGCAAGAATGTAGCTGCCGCGGATGAAACCCATGTAGCAGCGGCGGTAAAGATCATGCCGTCGACCATGATCATCGTGGCTATCGTCCAGAAGCTCACCCGGCCCATGGTCGAGGGCGTACACGACTCGCGCATCTGGTTCTTAAGCAGATTAACCTGCGCAAAGACGATGAGGGCGAAGACGATGATCCACGTCTTGACCTCGTAGATCTGGACCTCCATCTTGGTACCAGTCAGATGCCGCGCCTCACTTGGGCTATAGTCTGGAGGGCCTTTGGTCTCGAGGAAGAATCCGCAGTCCGGAGAGTAGATGACGGCCGACATCTGGAGCTGGGGAATGCTTGGAATAGGGGCGCCTTGGGGCGACTGCAGCTCTGATTCGATTGCGCCAAGGATGGATTCTATGGTTTCCCTGGTCTGGTCGTTCGAGTCAAGGTGAAAGTGGTTTCGGCTGGGAGGGAAGATTTGCGCATACATGATGTATTCGCAGTGAGGCGACGGGTTGGTGGTGTACATGGGATTCTCGAGATCCGACGTCCATGGCACGGTCTGGTCCACGTAGATGTTTTCTTCCTTCCTGGCAATAGTGCGGGTTATGGACTGGTTCAACAGTCTCTGGCTAGACTGGAAGAAGTCTTCACTCGGCGCCAGATGTGGCAGTCCAAAGATGCCCTCGAACTTCTCGCTCGTGGTCGTCATCATGATAACCCCCTGGCGCGGCCAATGAACACCCCAGAGCCTCATCTCCCAGTCATGACCCGATCCAGATGGGTCCTCAATAGTGGTGGTGCCCTTGATGCCGCGGATTAGGCCTCCGGCAACGGGTGCGTCTGTTTGCGCCGGTAGTTGCTCGTACTCGTGGATCGTCTTGTTTCCTTCAAGTCGTAGCATGATTCGCCCAGTGTGCCCAGTTATGTTGCGCGCCCATGAAACACTATCGCCAATCCAGTCCATCTCGGGAGCAATACCACTGAGATTGTAGCTGTCGTAGCCTCTACTGACAGAGCCTTTATGCCTGATCCATTCGCCGTGAACTGCCCCGGACGCATTCATCCAAACCGCATCACCCTGTCCAGCGTCCCAGAGATTCTGCCCTCCGACCGGCGGTATGGCATGGCGACTGAAGGATAGGCTTCTACTGCGAAACCTCTTTAGATCATTCCAGTCGAAGTTGTCCTCGGCGCGGAATCCAGTGAGATTGAGGTACGAAGGCTTGGCCTTGGGGTCCGGAGCTGGCGCGAAGTCGCCCCAGCGCGAGGCATTCAAGACGTCGAGCGCATCATGAAAGCGCTCAAGCCTCTCGGTTGCCAGGTCAGCCAAGGTGAGAGACTGGCTTGAGTAGTCGCCCTCAGGGAAGATAAGCCATATGATAAAGGCGATAAAGGCCAGAGTAGCGATGGGATGCTGCGCTTGCGGCATGATGACCGGCGGCAGCACGCGACTACCGCTGCAACATGCTAGATCTCTAGGATTAGTCTGCCAATAGCGAATACGACAGCTAAGTTGTTGGACGAGGTGACTATGAGTTGTTTAGTTCTTTTTGGGAGTTGCTTTAAAGTTGCGTATGTTCGAGATGTGAAGAACAATTAAGTAGGGGTACGTCTTATGACGGGATGTGGCGGTTGACAGACTGAGATGAGGTAACTTCTCCAGTGGAGGCTGCCCCAAGCGTCTCAAAGCGGAAGCTGAGAAACGCCGGGGCATTTTATCCCAGAAGACACAGTACGAATACAGGGCATCTCCATCAACAGCCACTAAGCAAACAAACCCACGACTACCTGACAGTACCTACTTGACACCAAAGGCCCCATCTCTTTCTCCTTCACCTCTTTTTGGGCGCTTCTACAAACAGCTGCCTTTGGGTAGGCCATCACGATTCTAGTACTGCATCTGGGCTCTCTTAATTCGACTCAGGTCCATAAGACATGATGGCTAGCAATGACCCCAAATCAGAGTCCCCTGCGGCCCTCAAGCCAGAGAACGTATGTGCACTATCTCCTCGACCCTCTTCAGCAGCCTCCATGACCGTTTGACGCATCCGGTGTTACACACGGGCCGCTGGCTGGGGAGAGTCCGCGACCAAGTCCGGAGAACGCCACTGATCTTCTTGTTCCTTTCTGTAGGCCTCGGATGATGCTCGTGCCGATGTCACAGCCGCTGTCGAAGAGCTCCTGAACTCGCTGTCCAATAAGTTCGCCGGTGTCTCTTCAGAGATCTTTGCCAAGAGTGAGTGCTGTTTCGGATGCTTGGGCCCTTATCCCACGCTGACTGTGTTAAGTGGATGAGATGTCTCGGAGGTTGGATAACCTTGAAGCGGCCCTTCAAGAAAATAAGCCCAAGGATGGAGGCTCAACAAAGTCCTAATAAGATGAACATAGCCGAACAATCGGACTGCAGGGCGTTCAGGGTGTCATTTACGAGGTTTGGATTTTCACGTTTCAGAAAGAAGCCGCCTCGCTGTTACGGTATTCGCACCGTCATCAAGTAACCCAAGAATCTACTATATAAACATTGATGATTCTGTACTTGCATTCTCTTGCAGCTTGTCATATGTCTGATCCTTTATCCTGATCATTTATAGCTCATCCTTGATCTCCTCGACCTTCTCTGCGGCCTTCTGCGTAAACTTGCGAAGGACGTTGGTCTTTTGCTGAATCTGGTCTCGCTTGGCCGGAGCCAGTCCGCCCTTGGACAGGATGCCGTCCAGTCGAGTGAGCTCCTTGGAAACCCAGTCGTCGTTCTGGCTGAGCTTGTCAAAGACACGAACGTAGTACTCGGCGTACTTCTGGGAAGCGGCATCCGAAAGGCTCTCGGTCGCCTTCTTGACCTCGGCAGCAACCTCGGCGACGGCGACACCCCCGGCAATCTTGGCGACGAGAGTGTCCAGGGACTCAACAGTACCGGCAATGGTGTTCAGACCACCACCAGCGACACGGTGAGTTCCAGCACGCTCGTTGATCCAGTCAATAAAGTCCTGCTCAGTGCGACCACTTTCATAGGCCACGGCTTCCTTGCTACCCGCGGGGAACCACTTGATGGTGGGGTATGAGCTAACGCCCTGCTGCTCGGTGACGGCCTTGCTGTTGGGAGATTCGGCATCGACCTTGGCAATCAAAACGTTCTCATCGTTGGCGAAGTCGGTGGCAAGATCCTCCCAGGTAGGGGCGAGGTTCTTGCAGTCTGGAGGGCATTAGCTGTCAGCAAAGTCCAGTGGCGAGTGAAGATGAAGAATACTCACGACCGCACCAAGGGGCAGTGAAGGCAACCAAGACGTTCTTGTCACTTCCAACGACCTTGGCAAATGAGGCATCGTTCAAGACGGAAACCTCGCTCGGCATCTCCAGCTTCTTCTTGGGCTTGACACCAGTCTTGTCGACGATGAACTCGGTAAGGCTCTCGAGGTCCCGGCCAGACTTGTACTCCTGAGGCTTGTCGCTCTTGCCATCAAAGAACTTGAGAGTGGGAAAGCCCTGGATACCGAATCGCTTTCCAAGCTCACGCTCAGCGTCGGCGTCGACCTTTGCGATCTGGACCTTGTCCTTGGCGTGCTCGTAGGACAGAGCAAGCTCCTCCCAGACAGGGGCGAGCTTCTTGCAGTGGCCACACCATGGGGCAAAGAACTCGACGAGCGTGGGCTTGCCGGACTTGAGGACAACCTTGTCGAAGTTGGAGGGGACGAGGTCGATGACGGCGGATTTGGCAGTCACCGACGCGGCGAGGGCGGCGAGCACGAAGCTCTTGATCAGAACCATTGTGGATGGTGAGCCTTGAGGTCGGGAATGTTTTCTGGTAAAAAGAGGCTTGTATGGGAGACAGAGAACAGAAAAGATCAAAGCACAATCGCAAAACGTGCTATGCTTTATTATGGTTGCTTTGAAATGCAGCTTGTAGATGCCAGCTTGCAGTGGAATGGATGGTCCTTGTAGGTGAACAGACCGACCTGTAAGGTGAGTGGGACAAGCTAAGGTAAGCTAGCTTCCCGTCGCCCCCTCCAGCGATAAGATAAGAACCTGGCATCCACATCCGAGGGTCGATAGATCACGTGTCTACCGCCCCCACTACAAGGCCTTTCTCGGGCTGGGGCTGCGGAACCCTCCAATCGGTGCGCGGTACGTCTCTCGAAATTCACACAAAATTTCCCGCCCATTTCCAACCGAACCGCGAAATCAACCTTTCCCGCAACCTCCAGCTTTCGGCCATCCCCCAACACCGCAACCATGTCTCACGAAAGCGTCTGGAACTCGCGTCCCCGAAACTACGGCAAGGGCTCTCGCAGCTGGTACGATCTATCCCTTTCCCGCCCGGACGACACTGGTGTCTGAAGCGAAATATCCCCCCACGACGATGAGCATGCATCTTTGCTCGAAACAATTCGATCTATCGAGAAGAAAACATGTGCTGACATTTCCCGCTCTGTAGCCGCGTCTGCAAGCACAAGGCTGGTCTCATCCGCAAGTACGACCTCAACCTGTGCCGTCAGTGCTTCCGTGAGAAGGCCAAGGACATTGGCTTCAACAAGGTGAGTTTGAACCGAACGCTGCGCAGCCCTGGCCAACGGGGGCTCCCACGACCGCAATACCACGCACGAGACTGACCGATCCTTCTCTACAGTACCGATAAACGATCATCATGACACCACGCTTTCTCGGTTAAGGAGTGGGGGATGCTGGGAGGGTAAAGTTGTGGATGGGGGAACCTCTCGGCACAAAGTCAAGGCCTCGCGAATAAAAAGCACTCGGAGGGCGGCCGCTCGGAACAGGAGTTTTATGGCTTGCTTGGGTCCCTTCGGAAGATCGTACGTCTGACGAACATCCTCCGAGGATAGACGAATACCATTGCATTGGACCTCATATTCCTGTGTCATTATCCACGGTCTGACCACAAATCAGCTTGCGGCTGTAGAGCGTATCGGTTCAATGTGAAACAGAGTCAATCAGGCACGATGTGAACATGACCTTTGCACGAGTGTTGGTAGCTCAGGTGTCCGTGGGAATGAGGTGTACCCATCATCCAGTATCAAACAGATCATCAACTACTCAACTTGTCTCAGTCGAAGAACGGACACTTTACTCAAGGCAACACCTGGTCATAATTTTACAAGTCTTATTACTGCCTTCCCTAATTTTGTCTAAATTACAGTTGTAAGGACAATGGGAAGAAGCAGAGCGGAGATCTTTGAGCCCCCCGGCCGTAAATATACAAGAGCCAAAATGGACTCAAAGTGGGAGACAATGCCCGGTTGTACATAGCGTGATAATTCGTACACATCCCCAATATTTTCCTTTTCCAGTCTATGCAACACTCCCAAACCCGTTTACTTAAGAATACGAGTGCAGAGACCGGTAGCGACAGTTCGGCCACCCTCACGGATGTTGAATCGCTGGCCGACCTCGATAGCGTTGGGGTGGCCCATGGTGACGACCATCTCGGTGTTGTCACCGGGCATAATCATCTTGCTCGTGGCGTCCTCGGTGCCCTCAGGGAAGGTCAGGTCGATGGACTCATCGGCAGTTCGGAGGTAGAGCTGGGGTCGGTAGTGCTCCCCGAAGCCGGTGTGTCGGCCACCCTCCTCCTTGGTGAGGACGTAGAGGGAAGAAAGGAACTGAGTGTGAGACTTGACGGTGCCGGGGGCACATACGACCATGCCACGGCGGACATCCTCACGGCGGATACCTCGGATGAGGAGGCCAGAGTTGTCACCGGCCTGGGACTGCTCGCATGACTTCTTGAAAGTCTCAATGTCGGTAACCTTGGTCTTCATAACCTCCTGACCCTTACCAACAAGCTCAATCTCCTGGTCGCGCTTCAGAACGCCACGCTCGACACGGCCAGAGACGACGGTACCACGACCGGCAATAGAGAAGACATCCTCGACGGACATGAGGAAGGGCTTGTCAAGGTCACGCTCGGGGGTAGGGATCCACTCGTCGACGGCAGCAAGAAGTTCGTCGATCTTCTGGTTACCAATCTCGGGGCGCTGGTTCTGGATGGCCATGAGAGCAGAGCCCATGATGACGGGGGTCTCATCACCCTCGAAGCCGTAGGTGGAGAGAAGCTCGCGCATCTCCATCTCGACGAGCTCAAGCATCTCAGGGTCGTCAATGGCATCGACCTTGTTGACAAAGACAACGATCCTCTGGACACCGACCTGACGGGCAAGCAGCAAGTGCTCACGGGTCTGGGGCATCTGACCGTCGGAGGCAGCGACAACGATGATGGCACCGTCCATGTTGGCGGCACCAGTAATCATGTTATTGATGTAATCGGCGAGGAGAGGGCAGTCGGTGTGGGAGTAGGGGCGGTTGTCGGTCGAGTACTGAAGGTGAGCGGTGGGGATTGTGATACCACACTTTCGCTCCTCGGGGGCCTTGTCAATGGCACCATACTCGAGGAAGGTGGCAAGGCCCTTCTCAGC
>JAJODA010000792.1:0-37268 GCA_021730345.1 Fusarium cicatricum | reverse complement strand
TAGACCCTAACCGGTTTAGTTCATTAGTTAGAACCTAACTGTCATATAGGGGCCCCATTCAGAGCGTTAGCGCGCATGTTGGATTGAAGGTTTGAATGAATGATGAAATAAGAGAAAAGTAATAGGGACGCAAAGAGAAATTAGAGGGGAAAGAAAGCAGAAAAAAAGACATGAGAACAGGAGAGAAAGAAAGAAGGGAGAAAAGATATGCACGTCAGTCAAGAGTACGGAAGATCAGTGTTAATTATCAACCAGTTCAGTGGACGCTTTCACGATAGCTATATCTGTGTTTTCAGATAAAAATAGTTGTTCTCAGTTGACGTGCAACATGCCTCATTTCCTTGTATATGATGATGTGTCTAGCAGACTGTGTCTCATTCACAACCAGATCTTATCAAAGCCCGAGGAGAATTTTACCGTCAGAGAATGGGCGGCAGCTAGATTGGTTGCAGCAGTACTGATTCTGAGAGAGGTAGGCAAGATATCTATACTGGGACTCAAATAGCCCAGGTGACGGGCTTAGATAGTGATTCGTGGTATAGTGCCGAGTATGAATAATGGAGACCGTCAGATACCACAGATGTAATAGAGAAATATAGCATACAGGTATGAGCTGACTGAACTATCGACGAGGGGAAGCAGGACATTAAGAGACACTAAGAAAGTAAATTTCCCAGCTCACATCCAGGATAAAGGGCGAAGACAGATGTTCCCTTCCCGGCGCTGCGCGATCGGCTTCTTAACCTACATCTCTGATATCAAACTGAATGGGGGCGAAATCGGTAAATGAATCATATCAATCGAAAATGATAGGTTCGTGGGGTGAAGAATTACGAAGCATTATCGCCACGAGATACTATGTAAGATTGGGATCGTAGCGAGGCCCTGATGGTGGGACGAGATGAAACAGAGAGGATTCACATATCCACCGATTATGTCCTTGCTGGCCTTGAGAACTTCAGAGAGGTTGGGCTAAAGCTACCGGAACATTGTGTGAAGTCATACAGAAGTGCTCCGCCGTCTCACTCTCTCAAAAAGTCTGGATCGTGAAGCGATAAATCGAGGCCAAAGCCGCTGTTGTTGGCGGTCATGTGTAATGTCTTGCACATCAGTCGCCTTAGTGTCCTGCGTGTGTGGCACGTTCGACTTGTTTAACGTGGCGTCTAGTCACTTCTATGGTTATAGGCCAGATCAGACCTTCCTTCCAGGACGAAGAGAGGGAGGAAGATGCAGCCGGCTTGATCGGTGATCTTCGAATAGATGCAGAGATAGGCGCTATCACTGTCAGGCATTGAACGAGGCGAGAAGGTCCATTCTGCATTCAACTCACCCTTGGATCAACTTGGGCGTCAATTTAAAAGCTTGGTCCTTGTCATGCAGGATATCGAAGACCCAGCTGACTTATATGCCCTTTGAAGTTGTTGGCGAGCGATGGTAGTGCGAGAAGATTACGAGACACGGGTTGCCATCCGGGGTAGTGCTCAGGCCTAATGGCTTAATAAGAAAAAGATTAAGATTCTTGACGGGGTGACTCGTAAGCTGTGCGGACTTGAACCCACGTACGAGTTCCACCCAAAGGATCCCAGGAAAAAGAAAGTCGCAAGTTGGCTTTGCATTGGTTAGTTATTGCTTGCATCCACTGGAGAGATCTGTTGGATAGCCATCCGGATTCCTGGAAGAACTCAAAAAGACTAAGTCTTTTCAAGGCCAGCCCCCAACCCACCCCCTTTCCTTGATCCGCTTTATCCGCCATTCTACTACCTTCAAGTCCAATTAGCAAGTCAATGATTTTGTGTACTCTGTCAATTATTGCTACGCGGATGAAAAGCAAGAGCTGCAAGACGTACCTCAGACTATACATACTCTGATATGCCGCAGTTCTACTCAGGATTTAATACTCAGGATACACACTCTTACTTCAGGCAATTTAGCTATAGTGATAAACTATTCCTTCAATTACTGGTTCCAGTATGTCGAGTATCAGGTGAGTATGAACCTCTCCTGACTATGCTCTCTTTTCGCAATAAACACCGCAACGGTACCATAGGCAGGGCAGAAATACCTCACCAGGGACAACGCAAAAGACCGGGTGTCTGGATTCTCCCTTCTGCTGTATTTCTTAGTCAAAGATGAGGTTGAACCAGCCATCATGGTTCGTAACGAGCCGGGACGGGTAGATACAGTCAACAATCATGTTAGGTAGTCAATAACCAACAAAGCGTTTACTTGCCGCTTCCCTACCTTCGAGGCAGTGTACCCGCCTAACCTGACATATCTGATGTGCCGCACCTCATGGTGTGCCCTGGATTTGTCGCACTTCATCTCACAGCCCCAAGTAAGGGTTAGGGCTAAAAGCTGGAGAGGCAACTGGTAAGGAGCCAACTGATACTTCCGTAAAGCCAGCGGATCCTACAGCTGAGCCCACGGAGTAAGCCGACGCAGCCAGCGGGAGGCCCACAGTAGCGCCAACTGAAGCTGACGAAGAGCCGACAGAGACTAGGTGCAGTAGAGCTAACTGGTAGCCTCGAAGAGACACAGTCTAGCAAAGCTGGAGCTGCGTCTACATTCACTATGCTATCCAATTTCGGAAGCAGGCGACGCAGGTCGCTCGCAAGGTACTGGCACGAAGTCTGCTGATAGTGCAAGAGAGGCTGGAAGGTCTGATGGAGGAGATAGAGATACTGATGTTGGGAAGTCGGACGATGACGGAGACAAAGAGCCAGGTGGCTCTAGTTATGGTTCTGACTGTGTCTGGATCTCGACCTGGTTCTGCGTCGCCCAGCGACTCGGGGTCTTTCTCAGGTGATGTCGGTAGTGGTTAGTCAAAAGTGGAATAAACTAAATAGACAGGCCTCATCGCGGCCATCTTGCTGGAGCATTCGAGAAGTGTAGTGTAGTTCATGCAAGTAATTTATTTCACTTTGCGTCTTTTTCTTCATTCTTCGTCGCGATAAGAGTATTATGATCGTGGAGGACTTCAAGTCTTCAGCCCTCCTGCATATACAAGCAAAGTTAAGAAAGGGAACAACAAGACCTAGGTATCCAGGAAATGCCATCATTGTGCTCGAACTGTGTGGTTGTACGATTCACCGTTTTGATATTCGAGTAACGGTGTCACCTTCGCGTCAAGGAACTGATACACAGGAACATTGTAATTGGAAGAGTATTGTGTAAGCATTGGGTTATAATGCTTAATTTGGAAAGAAAACTATGTTCTTTATTGTTGTGGAAACACTATGCCTTTAGGAGAGTAGTAAGTATAATATTTTTAAAGTCTTTTTTATGTTAAATATAACGTAGATGTATAGTAAGTGAAACAATTAAGCGAGTGAAATAGCACATCTTGTCGGCCCGGACCATGGGCTTGCTACGACTGGCAGAAGGCAAAGTTGATAGTACCGTACCGCCCTCACCTTACCTCGAGGATCCGAGACCAGATATCCAATTACTGAAGTAGCCAGCAAGTCAATTGTCCCATGTTTGCAGTTAGAGGCTCACCGCTTGTTCCCGGTCAGAGTCCCGCGCCACAATGTCTTGAGTGGCGGTTTTGGCCAGCAAGGCTGTCTGGAATTGTCAAAGCCTCAAAGGCATCACCAAAGCGCCTCGACGGTGATGGCTTGTAGTTCTGACCTGGCACCTGGTAACGCAACAAAGAGTCGAAGTACTACATGACCGATGGCCATAGAGCTGTTTGATCGTTTGTCCCTGTAGATGGTGTGCAGCTTGATTCATTCTATGCACCACAATCTTGTCCATATTGCCACGTTTTGGCCGCACGGTGCAGCCCGCAGGGATCAGGAATGCTAAATACTGCACACGAGCCACAAGGTGTGGCAATGCAGTCATAAGTGAAGATACTTAAGAGATCGCTATTCTTTTGAGCAGCCTGAGGTTCCTATACTTCTCACCATCCAATAGCTATCTGTCAGTGACGATAGACTCTGAAGACCTCCTTTACGCGGAGTTCGCCATTGATAGATGTCTATTCCTCAGTGGGGGGAAATACGGGGTGGCAACGCGAGAATTAACATTCCTGACCCCTGTGGCCTATATGTGCGGCTTTACAGGAGAGTTTTCCGAGACATGACTCGTACGTACAGGGCGCCCGCTCAGGAAGCTTTGGTGAAGGTTTAGCCCAGGCGGCGACAAGGCGTTATCATCAACCTATGAAACGTCCAACGGGTGAGATTCACCACGCCACAAGCCCATTGGGCTGGGCCTCGACCTGATGACATAGCCAATGCTACGCCCCGATATTGCGCGGTATCTCAACGCCACGAATGATTAGTGGAAGCGCACGCCATCGGGTCCTTGCCGAGAAAGGAGGATGAGGAATAGTTTGCCGGACACGTCACGATGATCCTTAGTGGTCGTTTGATAAGGGGCCTAAAACCGACTCATTTCATGACCCTGCTACTCGCGGTTGAGGCGTCCACCCTTCTTCCTTCACGAGATAACGACCACCGCATATTTTCAACATAAATAAGGCCCAGACGCAGAAACTCAGGGGTCGCGCGAGCCCGGTGAGATTAACTCACTCTTAACCAAAGGCTAGGCTGGGAAAAAGGCTCTTTTTTGGAGACTGAGACCCTTACGGAAGAGGCTGTCGCACGAGATACCGGCACATCGGCTTGCCGATCAAAGTAGCATATCTAGGGTTAGTGCATAAAGATGCACTAAACGTATTTCGCTGATTTTCTGCATCTGGGCCTAAAGGCAGACCAGCTCGTCTCGAGCAATACCTTTGTAGGCCGTCTCTCTGTGCCAAGCTTGGAATCTGCACCGCGCAGTTCCGCGTGACCTTACAGCACCATGGTCCGGCCTCCGAGTGCAGCAGGCCTCTTGGTTTGTGCTCCTTGGATGGAGGAATAATCCCATCAGAAGAGGCTAATTTCTTTTCATGTCAGGGCACAATCTACACGTTGCTCACGGTGGCCGGTGTCGCAGTCGGAGCACGCATCTATCTTCGGCTGAAGATTGAGAAGCAGAGACTGGTATTGAGCGATATTCTTATAATACTAGCCTGGTGTTGCGCTTTCGCAACGGCCGCTTTCGACATCTACTTCGCAGCTATAGGACTCCTCGAGCCGGACGTTGACTGGACGCTCGAGAATTACCCCGTTAGTCCTGAACAGGTAGAGCGTACATTGAAGGTGAGAGCTCCTCATAGTCTTGTCTCTGTTCATCATTGGCTTCTGTTGCGGACACGAGCTGACAGACTTCCCCATCGCTCGTAGTACGCCTACTCGGCTACTATTCCATACTGGACGACCATCTATCTATGCAAAGGTTCTCTAGTAGCTACCTATCTACGACTATTCCCTCTATTCATGACGAAACGACGGGCTGTTCTGTGGGTAATGGCTGTGTATGTTGCAGCTGCGTGGGCTGTGACGACATCGTTGATATTATTTCTCTGCTATCCTATCGAGAGACAATGGTGAGTTCCATTGGACACTTGGCTCTCGCCGCCTGATCTTCTGTAGACTTGAGAGACGGGTTCTATAGAGGCTCAACTAACTGTTTGCTCAAGGAATATCACCCAGCCAGAGCTCATGTGCTCCCAGGATAGTTCCCAAACCCAAGCCCTGACTGCATATGCTCTACACTCGTCGGGCAGCATTATCTGTGAGTGGTAGTGTCATCGTTGAATAACCAAAGTTAACCTTGTTTTCTAATTAGTATTTATCCTCCCATTCACCTTTTTGTTCGAGATGAAATTGAAGAGAAATATCATGATGGCTCTATTCTGCCTCTTCGCCCTTGGTCTGCTTGACGTTGCCTTTTCGTTGACAGGTTTTATCATGGTCAGACCGGGCGGCGGAAATGATAGAACGCCTATCGTGGAGGGTGGTTTGTGGTCCCTCTGTTTCCATTCAATGTTCGTTCTAACGTGTTGTAGAACTTTGGAGCAGCCTCGATGTATTCATTGGCCTCATCGTCGCCTGTCTTCCGTCTCTGGGGCCATATCTACGCCGCAATCGCGAGACATCATCCGTTCAGCTGAGGAATAGCCCAAGATCGGGCAGGTTTCAACGGCGGGTACACAACGACTTTGAAGAAACGGAGGCCTCCTTTTCCACCCGAAGCAATGACACTGTTTCTGAACATGAGACTTCTGGAGTTGTGGAGTCAATTAACTCTGGGACAAGTGCTTGGCATGATCAGAAAAGCAACCACAGCGAGACTGCACTTGCACCTGTACGTGTTTGAGAGGGAGGAAATAAACGCAGCTGGTATATGCGTTGGTCTACACATTATCTCTTTAATCACAGTTTAATATTATCACTCAAACCTCTGTTGTCGCTACACAGCAGCACTCGGAAGATCTCCACCAAGTGACAAGAAACACATTTTGTATCCAAAGCAAAACGAGCCTCGACACGACCAAACTACTGCCCCTGAACAGGTTTCCGGTAGTATTAATGGCCATGTAGTTCAAGCAGCGGACTCTTGTGGGAGGCGGCAAGTCATCGACTGTCACTCTCTTCAACCACTTTGACTACCCATCCCTGGGCCTCGAGTCAGGGTTATCGGCCCACTACCCGGATCCCGGATTGTCCGAGTCTCAAGCCACAGGATTAACTTTCCAGGGGCGGTTTTACTCGTCCCGAGCCCTCCGTCTCTTGCAGGAGGATAAGCTAAACAACCCCAAACCATTTCTATTTATGGCAAGTTTAGTGAGCCGAAGCCCGCCTCCCGCCCATGAGCCGGTGGACGCAGCAATCCTTGGACCACGTGGCAACATCTGTTGAGATTGCTACAGTCTGTACGCTTTCTCGTGCCACGGCAAATCAATGACCCGAGCATCTCGATACATTTTCACGTAGGGGTTCCTTCGGCCTTGACCCTGGGGCTAGTGTTGGTAGGTTTTGGCTGCCATCGTTTGCACGCCAATTCCGGAGTTATGAAACATGCAAGAAACTCGACGAGGGTTTGCTAAAGAAATAAAAGAGTCTGATTCAACATAATGTTCCCTGCACCCTGGATCTGCAGCATGTTATCAAGACCTGGGCAGTGGACGCCGAGTTGGCACATATTAGACTTACCCTGTACCCTTGAATCCAGGTTGTGCTCAGTAAATCATGCATAGATAACCGCTCAGTTTTGATGCTTTCGCGGAATTATCCAGTAAGAGTTAGCAGGTTTCAGGAATAGCTCCAAGTACAGCCTCTGGGGCTTGTACGGAAAGGTCCCAAAACGCCAAACACGATCGCGACTTGCAAAACAAAACGTGATGATAGATAAGTACCTGCTGACACCAAAGTCAGGCTTCTTAGGCAAAGACAAAAACCTAGGACGAGATCAAGCACAATGTTCTAAGCTAAGCTGGAGTTGGCGAGGAGTACTACCATGTTCACGCCCACTAGCAGCTAGAATAGGTACATGACAATGTTATAGAGAAGTATCCATAGTAGGCAGAGGTCTCCATAGGCCATTTGAGGTCTCATTATGCGAGCAGTTATGTATTCACGAACACAAGTCAACCACTATCAGATCAAGTGCATCATCAGGCATGTATCTCACACGTTCAGTTTGTAGGGGATAGCCACTATTAACACTCGGAACTCCACAAGCCCCGAAAGCCCGCCAAACATCAAAACACCTACACCGCTAAGTAGGACCCACGGCTTTCCGGACATTCCGCATACTCCATCCTGGTTTCTAGAATTTGAAAGGTTAAAAGGTGGTCCTTTGTTTTGCGTATAAACCCTTGTTGGACATGCTACACCGTAATTCCATCGGTGTGCACGGAGAGATGGGCATTCCGGGTCGCATAGAACGCCCCGGAATTGCCCCCAACGCGGGACGGTCTATGCCCGACGGAAGACGGCTACGTAAAACAAACCCCTATTCATCATGGACCTTGAGGTCAAGCCGCATGAATGTTGTAGGATGCATCCTCCCTTTACCCTCGGGCTTCTCAAACATCGCCATGTAACCAACAACGCGCGGCCTCGTGTATGGTGCAATGCAATGCGAGAGCCGGAATGAGTCGGGTCTAATCTGAGAGTCTGTGACCCATCAAACCACTTCAATTTTGAGTATATAGTTGACAACATCGCCGTCGCTTTGGGACTTGATATCAGCAGTCCAACATCATCCTCTCAAGCAACACACATCAGTCCAGCCTCAACCCACCCACAACCCAACCAAGCAACCCGTCAACATGCCTATCTTCCTCATCGTCGTGCCAGAAGTCACCGCCGCCAACAAGGATGAGTTCGTCTCCCACTGGCCTCAGCTGATCTCCGAGCTCAACTCCCAGCCTGGCGTTGCTGGCGCATCGGGAGGACAGATTGTTGCCGACGACGACGGAGACGTCAAGGACTTCAAGTTCATTGAGACCATTGGTGAGTTCTAGACACTTGATACTCAGAGACAATATGGTCTAACATGAGCTCAGCCTTCAACTCGCTCGAGGACGAAGAGAAGTTTGGCAACTCGGCCTGGGCAAAGGAGCACGCGGCCATCTACGAGGCTCACGTTGGCGGTGAGCCTACTGTTGGCCGCTTCGAGGTTGCCAACCTCCCCGTGGATGCGTCCCACAAGCCCTTCCTCCAGTTCTCGAGCATCATCCTCTCGGATGAGAGCAAGCGTGATGCCGTGACCAAGGCCTGGACCGAAGTCTCTGCTGCTCTTGGCAAGGATATGTGGGGTGGTAAGCGCGTTGAGAATGACCCGCCAGTTGGTCTTGCAGTCCTTGACTGGGACACTCTTGAGGTATATCCCTGCGCATGTCTCCGAGCTTACCTAAGTGCTTCGCTAACGACGTTGTTGTGTAGGAGGTCGAGGCGGCTTTCAAGGACCCCAAGGTGGCTGCTGCATTTGAGACCTACAAGTCTCTCGGAGAGGTCAAGAATGTTTTCGTTAAGCTGCAGTAAGCATGTCACGAATCTGGCAATAACGTCCATGTCAGCCATGTCCTCGCTAGTTGCGTGATGTCTGCAGTTAGGCTATATATATTGACCTAAAAGTACTGGCAGGCTAGTTAAACAAACTCACTTCCATATTGCTTACATGTGCATTGATGATAACGTAGCCGAGCCATGTGAACTTCTCATCCAGTATCGCGTCTAGTAGAACTCGAAGGATTGACAAATCTCGTTATATGAACGATGCATCTTTCCGGTGGCAACTTTCAGAAACTCAACCTTTTGTGCTAGATAGCAAGCTGCAAGAAGTTGGCTACCCAGTGGGCATGGACGCCCTGTCACTAAGCCATCAGTGCCGGCTTGAGGTCCGTATGGCTCGACTCTGCGAGATGCAACCTTCTAATAATTCTCGAAGCTCCGGGACGTCGACGGACGTTAAGTCTGTGCCTGTGCCTCATAAGTATCAAGTTACTTCCAGAGGCGATTGCAATCAACTGAAGTCTGCTCCAGGAGGCCAGTCTCTCCCAAAGCTGTTTACTCTCTGGTCCGTCTCATTTTGATTAGTCCATCGTAACAAGTTTATGTTATAGAATCTCTAGCACGGAGAGAACCAAAAGTATACGTCGTCTGTGGACAGTGATGCTTGTTTGAAGTCGTTCAAAGCTAACCCTGTGAGAACACTACCAAGGAATGAACGCCCGGAGATCTTGAAAGACCGTGAGCACGATCTCTAGTAGGGTTGTTACAAGCAGTATGCGTGACGAGATAGCACTCTCTACTGTCTCTACCTCACATTGAACGTTCTCTGCGTCTCCCCATGATTGAACCCCCTTAATTGCCGCGTTGGTATTTATCGTAGCGTCTCGCCAGTCAATAGCCCACGGCGCATCGTTAATGTTCATAGTAACCGATAGAAGAGCACGGCAGGATATCTCAGAAGAAATGGACGGACGGAATGAGGCTGACGGCGAAGCAGTCGGCAAATGGCTCATTCTTCCAAGGCTGGTTTACGATGGGAGATTGGTCTGCTCGTTGTGACTTCAACGGCCCTGTCGAACTGCCCCAGCCATGTGTAGTTGAGCGACCGAATGGCAGTCCATGTTTGCTATCCTTGCTTCGGCTCTCCTGCGATTGTGTGCTGATATGGACAAGCGCCGTGCGGCTGGGCAAATACATGCTTGGCTGTTTCTGCTTCTTTTGTTGCTGGCCTCGCAGCCTATCAGTCCGTGCAGTTGAGCCCACGTGCCAGCTCAATGAAAGCCTACAGTACTCAATGCATACAGGCTCTCTGCTCTGGGATTGACAAGATCTCAAGTACCGATCAAAGAACCCGCATCACTTTGGCTGAGGCCCCCTTTAGTATGGAGACTTGCCTACTAGTAGTAAGGAGGCTTCCTTACGCTAGACAATAACGAAGCTCCCCTACTCTTAGTCAAGAAGCTATGCTACTGCAAGTTGCTCGATTTGGGCATACACTTTCGTCTCGTTGTACCAAAACACGAGGCACAATGGGCATCCCACTCGGTGGAGCGAGATGCACCCTTATCGCAGAACCACTCTGTTTAGGTGTGGCATGACGTGAAGCAGGACAATCATCTTGTCCCTCATGCATAATAGTATTTGCAGATGCCCTTCGGCGAGGATGCAAACTTCAGAGGTGGACGCAAGAACAGCGTCGCGATGCAGAGAAACTCCATGTTGCAAGAACAGTGACATATCACCACTCCAGGAATATCTCATAGTTAGGAGAATAAGGGAAACCACCTACTTATAAGCATCACTAACCTCAGCATCACCGGTTCACCTGTGCGTGGAAGAATGGCACCTATGCAAATGCGTCCATAAAAGTCGCGTCCATGAGAATCGCGTCCATGCGAAATCGTCCATGTGAAATTATCCATAAAAGCCGCGTCCACGCAAAATAGCATCCATGCAAATTACCGTCCATCTAGGTTCTCATCCATCCGAATTCTCATTCATCCAAATTCTCATCCATGAGAATTACGTCTATGTAAACCCATCCATCTAATTTTATCCATACGAAAATAGCATCCATCCAAAATGATATCCATAGAATATCATCCATGCAAACTCTCGTCCATCTATTAACTCACATCCATGTAATCGCATCCGTGCAAGACCTCATCCATGCAATCATCCATAAAAATGACCCTCCATCTGGATCGCTCATCTATGGAATAGCTCGTCTATGTCTAATGCACCAACCTCCTGAGCTTGTTTACCGTTGAACCTTACATACCATCCCATTTACCCATCCGAATAATCATTTTGTACACGATCGAGTCCAACATCCATGTCCCGCAAAATCCACACGCAGCCGCACCCTCTTACTCGTAAACATCACCCCGGTCAACGATGTCTTGCGCAAGGGTAAAGAACTCCGGACACCTCTTATTGAGCTCTTTCCACCCCCTGATGCCAATCTCCAGCGTTTTGGCCATCGACGAGACATTGTCCATGGATGCTGACGCCCTTACTTCGGCATCTTCCTGTTGTTTGATTGACTGCTGCAGACGGCTGATTTTCCCCTCTGCCTCATCAAGCTGAGCCTGTGCAGAGACTTGGGCAGCAATGGCGTTTTGGGTGTCTGCTTCTGCCTGGTTGAGCTCTGTCTGATCGTTCTCGAGTTCTTTGGAGTACTTGGCGAGGTCCTCGACTGACGTCCCGCCACGTTTCACCGACATCTTTTGGAGAGCGGCGATGACGCATTTCAATGTGTCGATACCCTCACTCAATGCTTTGACCTTGTCGGTTGCTGCGGCGTGGCTCTTGATGGCGATGTCGACTGTCTCCTTGGACGATGAGACAGCCCTGTTCGCATCGTTCAACTCTGTTCGGAGCGCTTCCAAGCGGCTGCTGGTCGTTGACTTGAGTCGCTCAAAAGTCTTGGCGTACTGCTGAGTCACTTGGCGTATCACATCGCCGTACTCTTTGTCGGCGTCGTTGACCTAGCAATGGTTAGGGTGAGTCGTGATGGAGGGGGACAGAGGACATGGCATACCTGAGTAACGGTTTGGAAGAGGGAGTCGATGTAGGCAGCGTTTCGATCCCCGCTTGGCGAGCAGGGAGGCTGCGAAGAAGTGAGCGTGGAGGGCTGAGCGCCAACGGGCATCTTGCCGACCTTGTCGAGGAGGGCGTCGGGCTGAGGGACTTGTGCGAGAGGGTTCGTGGAGTGGTCGGCGTCCTTGGCGGTGGTCAGTCTGGTGACCGCGGCAGTAGCCTGTGCACCAGGGACTTTGCTTTGCGGGTCGTGCTCAGGTGTCTTGACGAGAGCAGTCTCGGGCGACTTGGTGGAAGCAGTCTCGAGAGACTTGGGAGGAGCAGTCTCAGGTACTTGGCTCGGAACAGGCTCAGTCGCGTTGACAGACACAGGCGGCTTCGGGGTGGGCTCGAGAGATGATTTGTCGTTTTCGATGGCCTCGGTGCTTGGGGATTTTGCCGTGTCTTTTGTGCCATTCGGGCCAGAGCAGACGTGTAGGCCTTGTCCCCGGTGGCCGGGCCTAGGGGATGCGGGGTCTCGTGGTTATCGCCAGCCGTGGACTCTGAGGCTCCCTGCGACGGTTTGGATGTCGGCCACGGAGATTTTGGCTGAGGAGAGGTTTTGTCATTGAATTTTGGCCGCTTGGAGGTCTTGGGAGTCGTAGTCTCGCTGGTAGGGTCGGCAGAAGCAGCTCTCTTGCGGCCCGTCGCTCTGGTACGTTTGTTGGTCGAGGGAGGGAAAAGACGCGAGGAGACTGCGATAACATCATCATGGATCAGTTTTTTCTTCCGTTTGGCCTTCCCTTTGGTCGTTCTGTGATCCTTGATCTGCGCCGTCAGCTCATCACGGATCTCGTCGAGACTGTGAGTCTTTGGGTGAGGCTGATCTTTCCATTTGCCGATTAGAGAGCTCAAGGATTCCAGCGTGTTGGCAGACCATGCGGTCTCGGTGGCTTCAGGGAGAAACTCCCACGGATACTGGTCAATTCGGTCTCTGAAGTTGGTGGCAGCTCGTTGTTGGCGTCTCCCGAGACTCTCAAAGACGTCGTCGGGTTTGGATTCGGAGCCGGACTCGGGGCCGGAGTCTGAGAGGGGAGACTCGGACATGTCGTATTGTGCGCCTGGTTCTGAGGGATGGCAGACGTTGATGTCCTCTAGAGTGTGAGATGAGGCAGCCTTTGAGAGAGTAAAGGCAGGATGGGCCCGGGTTAATTGATGTCGGCGCTGTGTCACCGTTGAGCAGCGCCACACGCATCGCCCCCAAACGATGTTTGCCAACAGCCACACAAAATCAACAAGTTAGAAAAACAAAACACCACGGCCATTGAACAAGCAGCACTGGAGTACAAGCCAGCAATTAGAGTCATTTTATTGGCAAGTAACAGAGCAACACATCAGAGAATAAGAAAAAGTCAATTGCCAAGTCTTTTGACTGCTCTCTTGTGCGAGATGTCAGGCTTAGGGTAGGCATTCCATGACTTCCACACAAGGTTGCATCACCACGTGGAGTCTGAGCCATGGGATCCTAGATCTGCGACGACGTTAACGGCAAGTCGATTAGCGATGACGTTAAATTGGCCCGGAAATAACGTGAGCTTAATGCGCGTCCTTTTTTTTAATGACGATACGGCAATGCTCGATTTGTTAGCGGGGAGCCAAGGTGGATCCATTAGATGTTGGCAGACGCGACGCGACATAACGCGTACGCGTCGTGACTTATTGATGACGCGCTCTGGCTTCTTCATGGCAAATTCACATGCCCATGTCAACGACCCTGATTTCCAAGCCACGCACTGCCTTGCTGGCTTTGCAAATCCAATGATTGTTCCTCAAGACCAAACCACGACACTCCCTCACCCGACAGCCGCCTGTATCCACGATCCGCAGCCTTGAGCCTCGCCTCAACGTCGAACCAACACAACTTCGCGCACGAACGACGATGTGGATACACTGCCGTGGCTGGGAAAAGGAGAAGGGAGACACTTGAAGCGTAAGTGGTCAGATCTGGTCCTCTCTCCCGACTCGTCCATCGGCCTCAATGGAGCAGCCGTCGTCGGCTCCAGGAGTCCGCGGACCAGTCGTGGACTGTCGTGAAAGCACACGATCAGCAGGCAGAAATAATAAAACACTCTTGATTCCGCATGTCTCTCCATCGATGGATCAACCTGCCGTGAAGTGCCTGCTCCTGGATGGAGTTGGTGAAGAAAACAGCGCAACACTCAAGCCAGGCTCAAGATGGAGCTGTACGCGTGTCCCTATCCTCTTGATGATACAAGACGAAGCACTAATTGGAAAATAGGACTTGACCATGTCGAGCACCATCACCGTATCGAGCGCTGACCGATGATCGGCTCTCCACAATGCCTCACCTCCAAACCGAGCCATCACCACAACGTGCCGCACACCATGCCCGACCCCGACCCCACAGGCGCAGGCAGAGGCCATGCCTGCGCACTCGCTGCCTCGATAACAAAGCGCCAAATACCGTCCTAGGCGCAGAGTCCAAGTCCCGCCGTGTCGCCTGGTGATAGCGAGCCATCTGCCTGATCGCCTTCCACTTGGCCTACCACTGTCTCTCGACGACAACCTACGCCAACTCAGATAGTCACAACCTCGTCGTCAAGCTCCTCAACTTTGACCATGGCCACCCATGGAACGACTAGTTCCACCAACGCATCGGTTCAAGGCAACGGACGTGCTCGACAAGCTCAAGACCCACGGTTGGCTGTCGGAGTACAAGAGTCCGCAGGGCAAGGAGGAGAGCCACTCTTGGACCGCCGAGCACGTCCATCAAAATCCCCAGGATCTGGCAAAGTCCATCTTCAACCTCTTTCTCCGGACGAGGGGGAGAAGCAGGTAATCCTGGACCCAGTCTTGAACTTCTACCCGCTTCCTCGGCCTGGATCCTCCTTTGAGCTCGGTGACTCGGGCCTCAAGGCACCACCCACCACCCACATCAGCAAACACACCGGCATCAACGTCTCAGCCAAGGGGTACGGAACTCGCGATGTCACCTTGTCCATCAAAGAACTACCAGCAAGCGACCCCCTCTCCAGAGCCACCACAAGTCTCTCCTGCACACAACAGCAGCTCATCGCTACCTCGGCCTTCTCAAGAGCAGACCAAGACGCATCCAGCAGTGTCTCTGCCCTACTATCCCCTGTCACTTCTCACAACTTGTCAGTCTCGCCGGAGCACATCGCCCATCGAGCCTGTGCCGGCTGCTGAAGCGGCCGCCATGTTACGCAGCATGTCGCCGGACAGCAGCGTGGACCACTCGTCTGTCCCGCGCTGAAGCCTTTGATGTCTGGCATGTCCAAGGACGCGCAGCCAGGTACGTGCACTGGCTGAGCCTCTGAACATGTCCCTCGCTGACTGACAATCGGAAATAGAAGATGCTCCGACACGCACGGATGACGCCTTGGTCTCTCCACGCCCGACAACCACGAATACTCTCGCAAGCGGTCGACTGTATACGTAACTCAACAAGGCTCTAAGCCGCCGGACGTGTGCATAGACATTCCACGCCTGCCTACTCGAGTTGCAGCGAAAGATCAAAAGGATGCCGAGGAGCGGAAGAGGCTGGCGCAGTGGTATCGAGAGTATGGAGGTACAGAGGGCTTTGATGAGGAGGAGGAGCTTTGAGGAGAGGTAGACAGCTTAGAGTACTTGATATCACGTGAAGAAGATCTCCAGTGTAAAATGACGAGTTTTGTCTGTCTTTTGGTGTTTCGAGTGATTCCATGGCTACCTTGCGTGATGTTCCACCAAGATGCCTGAAGTGTGAAGCCTGAGGTGAAGCCTCCACTGGAGCCTTGAACCTGGAGCCACATAAAATTTTAGCATAAATTCCCTTGTTTTTTAACATAAAAAAGTCCAGAAAACACACATGGGATCAGAATAACAAACAATGACAAGATGCCAATCCAAGCGCCAACACTGATGAAACCCCTAAACCTTCACTGAACATTGCTAAAACAACAGCCCGTCCATAATGGTGCTGAAAAAGGAATAGTGGGATCTCAACGAAGACGTCGCTAAAAAGGGTATAGTAAGGTGTATAGGCGTTTTTGAGCCAATCAGAGCGCGTGACAGATGGGTCGACATTTTTTCAACTGTCTACGGCGGGCGTGATTGAATGAATTGCCACTCCAAGGGCGGTTTGCTCTGATTGGTTCAAAACTTATGGATACTCTAAGAAAAAGGCAGGAGACCACTTTTCGAGGTAACTTGTATCTTTTGAAAAAAAAAACGTTCTCGCTCTGATTGGCTATATCTTAGTCAGCAGCTCTCTACCGTTCGGAACGTGCGCGGTAATTACTGTGATTGGTTACTTTGCACCGACCGTTTGATGTATGGGCTCAGCGTTTTGGCTGCTTGATACAGCTTTGATCCAACATCAATCGATAATCAATAGTTACTCCCCGTCCTTGAGCGCGACGAAAGTTGATCATGTCTTTTCTTCTCCTCTCAAATCTTGGAAACACTCACGCTGAGGCCATTCCGAAGCCTGACGAAGCGACCAATATCACGACGCGCCGTCAGCCCTGCCTCGAGCAATGGCCACCAGAACAATCATGGGCAAGACCAGCTTGAACCTCAACGTCGTCTGGAGCCGCTCTCGGGTTTACAAGACAAACTCACGCTGACCAACCAGTCTTGAAGAAGATTCACATCCAGAGATCAGACTGAGGAGGCATTCAAGAACCCCGGGCCCAAGAACTCCGGAGCACCCGCAGAGTCAGGTTCTGGAGGATCATCAGCTCCAACGTTGGGGGTAGCGTAGTGTCTGCGTCCCACGCTCAACAATAGCCACAACAGACAGAACCAACAAACCCTCCCCACCAAGTCACGACTCTTGTAAGGCGTCGAGGAGATACACCAGTGCGGGCCCGACACTGATGCGCTCCTCTCGGCCTCTGAATACTCAAAGGCTGATGGGAGGGATTGATGGAGTGTCGTGGCAAACCAGGCTTGGACGGGGGAGTACATGACTGTGTGTTTGACAAGATGAGAGATGTTCCATCTTTGATGCGACAGCGTGTAAAACACTGTACAATTGCGTACAAGCATCTGTCGGAGTACCCGAGTACATGGGCGAGGCACAAAGGCATTGTGCAGTCTCATGCGCTGCGTGAGTGGTGTGTTTCCATGGGAAAGCAACATGGATGGAATGAACCGTGCCTGTGGCGATGGAGAGATTGCGTGTGACCATGCGGTGGCGAGACGTTGGCCCAGACTGTTGGGTTGGATCTGACAAGATGAAAGATTAAAAGATGTCCGTGGCCAGTCAAGGCCAGGCGTGATGGTGGAGTGCACTTGGAGACCAAGTGATGAGATGGACCTTGGATTTGCAGAGGTAGAGGGTTCATGGTGGTTGTGGTGATAGACAATGCGAGATAAGACTTACAGCGGGCAGTGAGAATTTTTTATCGTGCATATACAATGCGTTCAAGGCTAAGCCTGTATTTGCGATGATGAATGCGTTTGCAGTTGGCCAGGTCTTGCAACAGGCAAGAGTGTGGTATGAGAAGAGTTTATTGGTGGATGTCCTGTATAGACGGACAGGCAACCGCATGCGAGGAGCGTGCTTCCTATGTGTAGATAGGATCAAAGCAGTAGTTAAAGTAAGATCTCTATTGTGGGACTTTTGTAATAAGTAATCCGGCGTGGGAGGTCTGAGTGGATTTTTGGTATGAGAGATCCGATGGGAGAGATCTGACGGAGGAGACTCGAAGTGGGAGATCTGTGGTGGGAGATCTGAGTGAGCGATCCAAGGTAGAATCTCCGAGTAGTGGATGGTGGGGAATCTGAGATGAGAGATCCAGATCGAAAGATCCAAGTGGTAAGATCTGCGATGAGAGATCTGACGCTGGAGATTCGCGATCAGAGATTAGAGATGATAGCCCCGGATGGGCTGAGCGACATAGTAATGGAAAAGATGGCCGACGAGGAGACGCAGGAGTGAAGATGACTCTCGACAAGCAGATATGATACTCAGAGACGGAGAATAGAGAATGATGTCAGCATGGAATAACACGAAAAGGGTAGTCAAGGTGTCGTACTCAGGAGTCGAGTTCCGTTTCAACACTTGGGACATGAAGAAATGTCTACCGCAAGGGAGTATGGAGACAGAGAGAAGAGATGGGCTCTAAAAACGCAGCGCGTAGCTTATCTGGCATTGCTTCAGCTGCATGACAGAATGTGTAACCGTTGAAAGAGGGGCACTGATGAATTATGCAGCTTCAGTACATACACGTCATCACCCTGGATCCAGTTACACGACACACCTCCATGCGACACTCGCGGGTATAGGCTACCGAGAACACGAAAAAGGCGGCGAGACTGAGCTAGGGAGCATGTGAAGGACGAGAGACCCTGTGATAAGGCTCTGCTAAGTCAGCCCGTCTCGAAAGCTAGGCGTTAAGGTAATCTTAATGAATCATAGTCTGGTCGAGCTCCCAGAGGGTTTGGCGCTCACGGTTATACAGTAGAGCTTTGATATAACATACCCGTATAAGGAGACCGCCCCTTCCAATAATCCATCGCCAAGAAAGAGGACACTCCCAGGACAAAGCATCAGAGAGATCCAACTAACCAGGTGACAGTTAGGCCAGTCCTAAATCCCACGATGCCCTCGGAATAGACTAAGGTGGGGACCTGAAATGCTATAGGCTTATATACTAATAAGAGTCTATTGCTCTGAGAAACATTAAGTGAGCTCTCGAGCGCCCGGCCAACAGAGGCGGAGGAGGAAACATGCAATAATAGACCCAGAAGACGATATGCAAGACGTCAAACATAAATCTGGCTTGAAGTCCGATAGCTCTAAATTATTCCGACATTCTTAACTTCGTCCCTAATAGATAACTGTGTTCTTTATTATTATGGAAGCACCTTGCCTTTGAGAGAGCATGGAGCACGATATATAGTCCCCAACAGAGAAACAATAGCCGCTAGCCATGGTGCAGATGCTCTCTTGATGCTAGATGGGTCAGATAGAGCCAATTATAGCCGGGTGAGCATTATATTTAAAGTCAATATAGAACAGGCTTTACACTATAATTATCAGGTTATAACTGCTAAAGCCGAGCCTCAAGCCAGACGAGCCAGTGACTCAGTGAGGCCGAGCGCGAACGGGGGAGAGCTCACTTCGCACAAGACACACAACTCAAGCTGCGACTTGGAACTTGAGGTACGTATAGCCAGGCAAAATTGGTATATACGCCACTTGGACAAGCCCATCTGCCGAAACTTGATACGTGAAGTTAAAGATCCCATCAAGTATCGTCATTCCACACATGAGGTTGCGGCTGTCATCTTGCTCACACCTGAGGACCCTTTTGGCACCCATACCGTTCGTCTCGGCCGTGTCAGCAGCACACGGATACAAGGGCGTCGGGTTCTGAGGTCCGCTAAAGCCGCCCACGATGGCGCAAAGCGCAGTGCCAGAGCCGGTGATCAGGCGGCCAGATGCAGAGTCGATATGGAAGTCGCTGGCCCAAGTCGAGTCCGGGGCTTGGCCGCGTTCAAAGAGGCGTACAGGTCCAAATGGGAAAGGGCTGGCGTAGAGGACTTGGCCACTGAACGACCCAGAGTCGACAACGCGGATAGAGAAGGTTTCGAGGGGGCCAACGGCTGTGGTGGTAGTGTTCTCGGCCGTGGTAATAGTGCTCTCGGTTATAATAGTCGTAACTTCAGCAGTAGAAGATTCAGTCTCGGTCAAGGCCAAGTCCGTATTAGTCGTAATATCGATCGTTAATAGCTCGGTGGTGCTCAAAGTTGGATCTATACTAATCATGGCTGAAGCCTCGGTCGTGCTAGTGGCAGCAGAAGCGTATTCAGAGACAGTAGAGCTAGACAGCCAAGCATCAGACGTTAAAGCACGAGGCTTGCACACGGCGGCGCTAGTAGTGGCAGTAAAAGCTCCCACCGCTACGAGTTTCTATAAAAGCATCGTGACTGTTGAGTTAAATAAAAGTTCTGTAATGAGTATAATATCTCAGATAGAGACGGGAGGGAGGCTAGGAAAAGATAGAGAGACAGCGGAGTAGAGGAAAATAATATAATTAGGCTGATATTTATTAGATTGGACCCCTTAGAAATGATTTTGCCTTTGCTATTATAGATAGTCTGCTTATTCTCCATGAGGGTGCCGCGCTAGCTATTATCTATTGACGCCATGCGTACACTATTGAAGCAACTGGAAATTAGGGGCCGGAAAGAATTGCTATTAAAAAACATCTCTTGCCCAAGATGGACTAGCTGTGTATAAAAATATGCAAGGATGCAGGCCAACCGTTGGCGAAGCTCGGAACTAGGTAGCCGATAAGAATCAAGATTGGGCAGATTTAGCGCAGTCAATAACTAGCGACCTCCGCATTATATCTCATAAAAAGCTCGAGATGGAAAAGGCTGACGTCGCCTTAGATCTTGACTAAAAGGTCACTATTCTTAATATTGCAGCGAATACATCAAGATCATACTAGACATCAACGAGGCAACAGAGCCTCTTAGAGTTAGTGACTCTGTTGACGGTATCACTAAGAATATCCGCGAGGCTATGTTATTAAGCTCTGACCTGGTGCGCTGTTAGGTTTAATACTTTGGTGTTGCGGGCGCTCGCGGACCGCAAACTGGCGAGCTCATCAGGAGCTCCAAGCGCAGCCGATGCCTATTGCGACATCAAGGGAACGGACAAATAGACCTTGCCTGCGCGTATAAGAGTCGAGTTAGGTGAGCATAAAGGCTGACTAAACTAACAACAGGCCGACCAGGCGCGCGGCACAAAGGAGTGGCTCAGCACAAAGTACAGCAGCGAGCAGCTTTATGCTTGAAGGACGGCGTCGTTTAAAACTTGTGCTACCGGACTCATCTCATTCCTAATGACCTCGTGTAAACAGCTCAAAAGGCGTGGCTGGTTGGAAAAACCCGATCAGTCCGTCAAAATTATCAGTCTATACTACTCAGACACTGGACGGATTGCTTGTTTTCTGGCGAGAACCTCTGCCTTTCGTTCAAGCGACTCAAGGATGCAAACATGGAGAAACGTCTGCATGACTTTGGAGTAGTAAAGAACTATGCATCATGCTCCATGCTCTCTCAAAGGCAAGATGATTCCACAATAAGAAAGAACATATTCCTCTTCCTAATTTAAGCATCATAACCGTAGTAAAGAACAGTTCCATACGTCGAGTTCGGCCATAGGCTCTGGTGAGCCTACCAGAAACGAGCACAGCAGAGTTCAATCTCACCGAGTTCTTCTTTGATCTCTACTCCCCCGGCCATCATTGTCGCTTTGTCGAGTCCAGTGGCATAACGACCCCGTCTATCGTGGGACTCTGAGCCGGTGTCAATGCCACGCTAGCACTCCTCGGAAATCTCTCCAAAGGCTAAACTGCCAATGATTGGCGTGCCGTTAATTCTATAGGCAAACGGGCGAGGCAGAGTGTAGGCCACTTTGACTCGAATACGATTGACGGGCAGATCAGAGGCGTGTCCAGGTAGGGCTCCATAGCGTTAATTATCAGCCTGGTCTTCAATGGCTCACTGCTCAAGCTACGGGTCGCTTTCGTGACGGTGGAAAGTGAATAAGCCCGACGAGTTTGCTGGAAGGGATTGAGGAATTTGTGATGAGATTTGGCAACAACCACTACTTTAATTACCATATGACGAAAGTCCAACAAGACCATTTTACCAAAATGTTCAGCTTGTAGAGTAGTGTGTTTATGAACCATCACAGCAGTATTAAAATGAATGAAACTATCAGTATTCGAAGGGCGTTTAATCAAATTCGTCTTACTAAAAGACCTTAGGCTTTACATTGCTGGAGAATCCATAAATAGCTATTCTTGATAACCGGCAGCAGCTCCACAAACAGATAAGCAACAGAGGTGATTTAAGGGGTAAACCAAGCAGACGTCTACTATGAGTCAGGGGAAACTCTGCAGCTTCAAGTGTTAAGTTGTGGGGATTACAACGAGTGCCGTCAGGTTTGATTCTGCATACAATTCTATCCGAGACCTTAAATAGCCATTGTCAACCTCTTGTCTTTAGCTAGGAAGTTTAGAACCCAGGGATTCCCCTCTGAGAACTGTCTGGTTTAAATTTCATGTAGACTTGAGCTCAAAAGTGAGTCACAATACGGCATGGAATGCCTGGAAGGTACTGGAACACTACATGTCTAATGCTTGACTTTCACCATACTTCATCGAACTTTTAAGTTCAATCCAGCATTATATGAAAGAGAATTTCAGCTTTGCAATGCACGTTCAGAGTGAGCTTCTGGATAGAACTAGATAACTATAAAGCGATCAAATCCCCTTTGTCCCCTTCTCAAATTCTCTTCTCCCCTTCATCCGTCCATGCCGATTTCTATAGAGTGGCCAACAGCAACCAACATCTACGTTCATCATTCTTACCTTCATCTCCAGCTCTTGACCTTAATTCTATTGAACCGGCATACATACTTGCTTCCTATCCTTGACTTCCACCACCGATTCTGCCTGATACTAACTGGCGTTGATCTTCCTGCCTTCAATCGCCACATTC
The DNA here is from genome assembly GCA_021730345.1 of Fusarium cicatricum. Taxonomy (NCBI): domain Eukaryota; kingdom Fungi; phylum Ascomycota; class Sordariomycetes; order Hypocreales; family Nectriaceae; genus Fusarium; species Fusarium cicatricum. The sequence goes on along the minus strand of JAJODA010000792.1, from coordinate 14,841 downwards.
AAAATGACCGGCATGGTTGCTTCATTGAGCGTCCTGGACAGCCAGATGTCGCACATGTCCATCTCGGATGACGACATGGATGATTGTTCCTCCCAATGCTCTCATTATTCACTTACCGATCTTGAAGACGACGTATGGCTACGTCGCATTCCTGCGTCGGAGGCGCGAAAGCAAGCCGAGTTGGTACCAGACGGCGCTTCACCAGGCGTAGAGTATCCTCATACTCTTCACAACAGGGAAGAGCTGCCACTGAAGGTGCCCGGCCCATGGATGGAATATCCCTTGTGTCTAAACGGGCGCTACGTCTACGGCGATCCTGGCCCAGCTCGGGTCGTTGTTAACCCATCTGTGCCTGGTGGCCACGATGTCATATACCACCCGAATCGCAGAACCAAGGGCTTCTTGCAAGCGATATACCGACCAAAGGGGTATCGAAAGTTGTCTCCTGGTCCATCAGCGCCAAGGCCACTCCCGAGTCGTCCGCTACCCGCCATAGCGACCTCACCAAACTATGGCGTCTATGGCACCATCTTTCCCTCCCAAACTATATCATTATACCCACCACAAGCAAGCCCATACGATGGATACTTGCACTCTTTGCCACTTTATGGTGGCTGGACAAGTCCTTACCAACAGGCTTGTGCTGTACCCTACATGCCTGGCCTCTATTTTACACAACAGTAAATAGTCAAATTGAATACAGCGTTGCTTTAATAACAAACCTACCATAATTTCTATCCATTCTCTTAACCAGTTATGACTCAATTAAAAAACAAATCATAGCAAGGCCACTATGGAAGCCTTCAAGGGATGGTTAGTATCCCGCGAAGCATCTAGTGCATTGTCCGCACCACGCGAAATACCCATCCAGAGGCTCGATTGAATCATTCTTACTGTCATAATGGGGGTTATACTCTGCGAGACATACAGTTGACACCGTATGGCCTGTATTGGGGTCCTTTACGTTGTAGGCTGATTGTTCTAGTTTTACAATCCAGTATGATGAATGAGAGCTTGTTATCATCCTTCCCAGCAATCGCAAGAGCCGTCGTACAAGCCAGAAGACGAATATTGCTCAGCTATCCTACAAGCACTCCCTATGTGAGCTCCGTAGGAAACTCATGGGCCACAGGCCATCTTCACACGGAGGAAAAGGCGGGAATCCCAGATCCAACTACGTCATGTTTCACTGATACAGACTTAACGCTCCAATGCACCTTTGTTGTGCATTCTCACCCACCTTCAAAAGTCAAACGAATCAAGATACACAACAGTCTCTACGTGTGTTATTCGGTGTGAAAAGTAGGCCCTCATTATCCTAGTCTCTGGACAGCCCATACTGGCGAGGCGTTCAAGCTTGTGGTAAATATTTTGCATCCCTTACTGCTAAGCATACACGCATGATCTTGGGATAGGTTATCTAGCCCAAAGGCCTCTCGAGGTAGTCTTGGAAGAACCTGCACGGTAAAAGCAGGAATACACTTTGTACATGATATGTGAAACGAAACATAACGCATCAGTGAGGCGCTATTCAGGTTCCTCCAGACCCTTAAATACTTAACTGAGAACCTAACTTTAAGCCCTTTATCAATATCTGTTTTCTTTCTTTGAGTATCGTCGAGTTGCAAAAGGAGCACGAATGATACTATCCATCCACATCATGTTTTGTAATCATCTTGGGCTAAGGGAAAAAGCGGCTTATAGAAATAAAATCGCGCAATACAGAAGAACAGATCAATTGACTGTCACTTCCAATCCATCGAGTTTGAACCGAGATCCTCTTCTCAACGCACGAGTTGATCAGACGCACATGTAAGGCCGACTTCTAGAGAGATCATGATAGAGAGCATAGAATAGCCGGGCGCAATTATTAGGCCGGAATATGTATTACGTAGGCCCGAATTTGTATGACGAGTTTTTTTATTCCTCTTTCTAGTAACGTGTCATTTGAGAGTATTCACCAGAGTCCCACAAGCAAATGCATCTTTCAGGGGTCAAAAGCTTGATACTTGGCATTGTAAATCATCATGTTAACTCTACCAGGATACATTTGTTATAGCGGAGCTTTCGCTCGGACGGCCAAGTTTGAATCAGCACAAAGGGCAAGTCATATTACAACGGGCAGGACCTACAATGAAGCACTAAAGAGGATCCCATGAAGGAGCTAGTTAGGTGATATGGGTCGAAACCCGCCCTGCTAGGTGGACAATGCTAACGAGTCCAAGGATGCGCTAACTGGGGCGTAGTCATGGTTTTGTAAGTTCTCTCACGGTGCACGGACAAGAAGGATGGACACTAAGACCCAGATGCGACCGTAAAAGGTCTAAGCTGGGGTTTGCGGGTGCTGAATCTGACGCGAAGGAAGCACAGTCAGCTTCCTACGATCATTACCGGTAACATCGGTCTCGTATTCACATATAGAGCATCTAGATCTGGCAGATAAATACGTGACCTCTTTCCTCTCTGGTAGCTTTCCTCTCTTCCAGCAATCCCCTACACATCACGACCTCACTACAATACGTTTGATCATAAATTCCACGCAAAGTTCCGTACTACCTACCCAATATGAAGGTTTCAACTGGTACCTACCTGGCAGTTTTCGCCGCTATCGCGAAGCCTATCGCATCATTTGAAAGTACGTTGATTCTCTACTTTTTTCCTACGCTTTCGCGCCTATAAGTCCAACAGTCGCTCATTCTAACCCGTTGCACACAGTTACCGTCTATGCCGATACTGTTGACTGCCAAGCTGGCGAGAACACCCAGTACCGCATCTTGAATGGAGGGTCCAACGGTGAATGCTTCACCTTCGGCTGGGACATGCCTGGCGTTGCTTGCGAAAAATTCACCAACGGTGGTCTCAACAAGGGCATCTGCGACGGTGAAGAGTTCCATCCGCAGTCCATCATGGTTCCTCCTGGACAATCCTGCCAGACATGGCCGGATGAGGGCTGCGGTGGCACCAAAAACGGCGAGGGTTTCTCAAAGGATGCCCATGAGTGTTTCTCTGACTTTGGTAAAAACACTGGTTTCAAGTCTTTTATCTGCGTAAGTCAGACTTGCTCGCATCTACAGATACTTAACTCTGACTAACTGGATCCAGAACACCGAGGCCTCAACGACTATGATCCCTAAGCCTCGACGACTATAATCTCTGAGCCTCGATAGACTCGCTGCCTGAGCAGAATAAGGGGTTTGGTGGGGAAGCGCCCCCGGTCCAGCCGGGAGAGTCAATGGCGGCCGCGATGCCGAGGGCAAGTAGAGTGTAAGAAGAGATTAATTTGTAGCGTATCATACTTAGCAAATCATTATTTGAAACAAGAGCGTGTGCATGGATTCTACCGGTCGATCATAGTGGTCACGGTGGTAACGACAAATATCTAGGCGAATGTGACACAGTTAACCCATAGACCAAGTTTGTAGCTATGGTCTAGAATGTAACGCAAAAGTCATAGAAAAGTCTAAAGAGACAGAAAATGACAAGCTCGAGATTCGGCGGTTGTTGCAGCATAGAAGATACAATATCCATTCTACACCTACGTCTACTAATCTTGAACCTTTTCTGTTCGAACAAACCCCTCGAACAAACTCCAGAGAACTCAAGAGGCAAACAAGCATCAACGTGTTCTCAGTTTCAAAAACCACTTGCGTCTGTTAAAAATGGCGAGGGGTCCAGCCGCAGGCACGATTTACTACCGAACAACGATCTAACAACCATGCTGTTACTTGGCCTCGCCTGATCCTCTTGTGCAGAATACCCATTTTTCTCTGAGCACATCATGATTGTAGAGACGCATCCGACGGCCCGGAACCTTCCTTTCAAAAAGGCAGTACCCTTTCAGGCAGAATTATAGGTCAATATACACGCGGCATAAGTATCAGGCTTCTCGTAGCTGGGAAGGAAGGTGAAGACTGGACCAGATCGTACATAACCCCAGTATGTCCAAATCCCTGGACTGGTGCTGTCTGGGAGTTGTCGTGAAAGAGAGCGTCCTTGCCTGCAACGCACCAGAGTAGTCTAATTATGCTTTGTTCCAGAACGGCTATGATGGAGACGGCGATCTGATGACTGACACCGGGGTACGACAGAGCTGCCGATCTTGTTCTCTGGCCCATCTCAACTGCTGCTAGAGGAAGCCAAACTGAACGGCTAGGTATTGTATTTATAATCCATTATAAAGTTCAGGAGCTTGAACAAGTCCTGTTCTGAGCCTGGCTCGACGCCATTCCCAACGCCCCAGCGCCTCGAGAGCTGATACCGTCAAAGTCACCTCATCTCGCAGCATCTGACGACTGCTGGGCTCAAATGACTCCTCCACTATCGAACCCGACAATTTCCACCCGAGATCAACCTAGAGGTTCTCCTAAAAGACAGAGACTGGACTCTCCCGAGCCCGACGACGATGATATGAGGCTCCCGGATCAAGATACGCAGCACACCCCCTGATCAACACAGAGTGCTCCCTTAGAGCACCGGTCTATTCCGATGCTAGAAACGAGCAATATTCCCAGCTTTCCCCTTTCACAGTCATCCTACGTCTCCTACGCAGAGACATCGCCGTCCAAGGCTGGAGGGTCTCCATTAAGAGACTCAGAGGTGGCCGCAGCCCTACGCGAAGCCCCGCCAAGAATGCCAACAGTCTCCACGCGATGAATGTACCTGTTATTCCCGTGGTATTGGGGAACAGCCCGCTTGATATATTGCCGCCTGGTTACCACGATCTGTTCCAGAACATACAGGATATCATTATCGACCACGAGTGCTTCATCCCTGCGAAAGTCGAGGAACCCATACGAAGCATAGTCCCACGCGCCAAAAACAGGTGGTTCATACCACGGGTCAAAACCTGTCCTCCTTGGCACGACGACGCTAATCAATCGAGGCGCCGTCCCAGTTCACCGACGGATATCGCCATTGCAGAGTTGGATACTTTGCGTGATATTGAAGCAGTGACTCGTGCCTGTGAAATTGGCGAATGTGCCGAGTTTACCTGGAACTCGCGAGTGCACGATCCCTTGTTGTGCCATGCGCTTTCTGGGCATCCCGCTGTCCATGTAGAACCGTCGCAAGCAGCAAGGATTGCCACACCGTTCATACCTTCAACTAGTGGTCGAGGAGGGGGCAGTATCATCGAGACCAAGATGATTGATTACTCTCTCACTCTCCAGCTAAACCAAGGCGTACCGGATCCAGATCTGGAGGGTGCACCAGAGAATGATGCTCGGCCCATGAATGCTATTGCGAGACGAGTCTGGTCTCAACCGAGTGATAACCAGAGCTTCATCCAGACGCTCTACAGCCCACTCCAGTTCTGTCCGATTGCGTGCAATAGCGAGACCAACAGCTGGACATCGACTGGGGACGGCAAGCTCTAGATTTTTGTGTGGACTGCGGCTTGGTATCGGCGAATGCAAAAGCTTCTACTAGAGGGAAGCTGCATGATGACTCTTCCGCTTATTCGTGTAATGGCGTATCACTTGTCTTTGTCGTTTGCAGTTGATCGTGGGAAACGCATCGAGGCTATAGGAGGACATGACATTGGGAATACAGCTACACTGATGGGTATATATCAGCTAAATTCTGTCCTTCGGAAGATTGCGGATTGGATGGCATGGCTACCTCTTATAGAAACTGGCTCGAGGATGTTATCATTCTGGGAAGATAATAGGCCTCGTTCGGTAAATTGCCTTCGTCCCCACCCTGTTGAGTCAGATTTTACTGACAGCTTGCGTTATTTGCACATATGTATATATCTAGCCGCTCTGGAACAGCTGGACGCGCGCCATCGTCCCTGTTATTCGCTCGCTTCTGTTGAATTGTATGCAATGATGTGCTAGAAACATGGCTCCCTGGAGAGTTTCCTATCGGGGCCTTGATGCCATACGCATATTTCATTTCACAAAATGCCGGTTATGATGACAAATGTATTAAGGAAGAAGCCAAATGACATGACCTTTATGATGCTGGAATCGTTCACGTCTTCATATCTGCTTCGCATAGGAGGAGACGCAGTTTGTCTAGCGAAGCATCTAGCCGAATGTTAGCTACATGTAGTGATAATGTGACGGCCAAGGTGGCTCGGAGAGTCACAAGGACGAGAGCCATTGAGTATCTGATTCTGGGTCATGCCGATACGATAGGACAAAAGGGCAGAAAAAGAACAAGAAAAAAAGGAAAGAAAAAACTCTAATGCTTTGCCAATGATGATGATCTACATAGCCCTCGGCCGTTTGTGGTGTCGACGATCCGGGAATTCCTTGGATGCATAGCATTGGTGCGGCGATACGAGAACGCAACTTTCACGGTGTACCTAAGCGCTAGGCAAGATGAACGAGTCCCCATTAGATATGATCACAGCAAGGTGCCGATCCATTTCTGTTTCCAGCTGGAGGCACGTCAAGTTGAAGGCACACTCTCACATCGTTGGTCGCTATGAACCTCATGACATTGGTCCGAACTGCTCACGGATCCTTCGGCCTACAATAAACCCTGGGAAAAGGCTTCGCAATCAGGTGCGTCGACCCAAACCGGCAGAGCAACCATGTCGGGGGGGAGCGCAAGCGTTGAGCTATTGTGGCTAGATGATCGTGGTTATATTCCTCAGGTCCGAAGCAGGATGATAAAGCGGACGTGTAGCTCGCTGGACCATTGGTGATATGATCTCTTAGTTTGCAGCAAGGAGTGCAAAGCTCTGTTTCATAGCGGCACATATCATCTCGCGAATAGAGTCTCGCTAGGTCTTCGGAAGAGCGCCGTGCCGTGATCGACGTTACATTTGAGCCTTGGAGCTTGTCGAGATCGGCCGCGGTGATGGTCAGTGAGATCATCGACAGAAGGATAGTCCGACGGTATCTCCCCAGTAAGCCCTAAAGTCGTTGTTTTTTGAGAGTGGACGGATGGACAAGAGCCGTGCGCGCCGTGGAACGCGAAACAGCTTCCCACGTGTGATATATGGTTCGCAATGACGATACGCATCCTGCCGTCGGCATTGCGTATGGCTCGGCGATCATCTCCGTGTCAGGTGTAAGTATTGGCTAGAAGGATTGACAACCCTGCCTCAGCTTTCTAAGTAGGAAGGTCTATAGGCGGTTGGATTTTCACTGCGCCTCGCGAAAACTCTAGATTGATCGAGCACGAAATCAACTCAGGCTATCAGGTATAAATAAGTAACGGTTGCTCGTAATGATTAGGACTATCTCAGCACAGCTCCAGCTTCCTCCTCTACCCTCAGTCAGACTCTCTTCACTTTCAAATCTCACCATGTTTATCACAACTGCGTTGTCGTTCGTTTTGGCGACAAGCCTCCTCCCGAGCGTGCTGGCCACGCCTGTGGAAGTTCGTGGCGCCCATGCAATTACTATTGGGTTTTGCGCCTTTGCGATCGATGGCCTGGGAGGCTGCAGGATAGGCGATGGCAGAATACTGGATTGTGACTATGGATCGGTACGTCTTCGTGGTGTTATTCCTATCCTCCTGCAATACGTAGAACTGATATGTGAGTCTCTATAGTGCATCGATAATGATGGCCAGCCGAGCAATAGAGCATGCGAGTATGATGATGCGAAAAAGCCGGGCGAACAGGTCTTGTGTCCAAGCGCGGACTAAACACCAGTAGGATGTGGGGAGGCGACTACGAATCGGCACGTCCCAACAATACTCCTTCTTCCTAGAAAGCACAAGACTAACTTGAGAATGACTATAGTGCTTCGATGGTGATGAGTAACTCGTGAAGAAAGACTAGACCTATAGCGATCAGAAGAGGCATGATGAGAGGTCTGTGTCCCAGTTAATAAAGTGGCTAGGTATAGAGGCCAGCGGTTGCCGCTTCTGATGCCACACGACAATGTCGAGGAGGAGGGGGAAGCAAGGGAAATTTGAAGCTCGGTGCCATGGGCGCAAGAGTGAGAGATGAACACGAGACCGAAAGAGTCAGAAGTATTTACAAGCTACGGAATGACAGTCTACTCACGATGCTCTACTCTAATCCGCTTTGGTCTGCTCCTGTCTGACCCCAAAGAATACCATCGTGACAGCTATTGCTGGTATCAGCTCAACATAAAGTGCCCGATCCAAGCCACGCTCCAACACCGCCGTACCTTTCTAAACCTAGGGAGTATATGGCATTTGGCTTATGCGGTACGTAGTCCCTGACCAGATGCACTCATTGTAAGTCATATGATTCAGTTTACTTCCTCTTGCCTCACGGGTTAGCACGCTGAGTATGGAGCACACATCGACTCTTTGAGCGGTGACCTAGTTATCAGACGTTATAAATAACCGTGAGCTTCAGGGTAAAGCAACCCATGAATCTCCGCGTGTGTCGAACCAGTAAGCCTTGTATAACAGATAGTCCAATCTTGTACGATTGTAAATAGAAGCGAATTCATCGCCACAGCAGGCGTCCTGGCAAAGGAGGTATTTCAGCAAATTCAGGCGATCAAACAAATCGAGACGAGCATGAAAAGTAGAATGAAAAGCGGTGACATCGTAAGTTACAATAGTCACCGCCGTCTTGAACGAGTGGTGAAACTCAAGAGGCATTTCTTTACACCGGCGCAGATGGAATTATCTTCCAAAGTCAAGATATTGCGCACCTTGACGCTTAACAGCAACTCACGCCTCAGTCACTGGCACCTGAGCGACACAAGAGCAACGATTACAGTACAAGGGCGTATCTGGAGTCCATAGACCGTAGCCCCATAGATAGAGTGTGATAGCAACAAAAAGAATGATCGACAAAAAACGTTGGGCGCTCCAGAGAGCGCTGTAATGCGTAATCTGGGAATCGAACCCAGGGCTCCCCGACGCTGCACGAATGGCAACGGAGAATTTTACCACTAAACCAATTACGCTGGATAATGAGCGATGGATTGCAATAAACGTGTGCAGAATATAGATAGTCAGGTCCACGGCGAGCTATTCCCTGTCCTTGTCCTTGTTAAGCAGTAATGATAGGACTACAGGCATCACGAGTAATCAAGGGCCGGTATCACTCATTCATGAGCTTCTAATAGACAGAGTCTCTGTAATATCATAACAGCTGCGCAATCTGGTTGTTTTGCCGAGGCAAACTGCACCCTGTAGTCCACGCGCCGCTTCCTGTGAGATTCAGCAGCCTCTAGCAGGTAGCCTGGAAAGGACCAAGGGCCCTTCTCTTGTACTGATTCATTCTAGAAACAGATTCTCAAGCGTTTGTTGACCCTGGGAGGGTTATATCACACTTTCCCTTCTTTTATACTGACTTGCCGAGCCGACTAAGGCGACGTCATCTCATAATCTATCCTCTGGCTTCGTTGACTGGTAGTCTCTCGAGCCGTTAATTACAAAGCTATGTGGATGGTGACGTGAGATACATCGGTACTAGACTTGCATGTATTCTGCTATTTTGTCGAAGCTGGGACATGGGTTGGTCTTTTTTCTTTTGTCTTTTATCACTCTGTGATCACAATAAATGGATTAGTAATTGACATATTAGCAGCAAAGGAAAGCGAAGAGATAATACGCGCCATATAGCTTTCGACTTACCATGTCCTGATTCCTCAGCACTTCTAAGTCCATCAAGATTGGTGTCAAGTTAGCATGTCGCATTTCAAAAAATTAATTTGTTGAAACATCCCTTGTGAATTAAAATTATCAACAGTTCCTGTCGTCAGCCTTGGAGGACTTGGCAGCAGCTTTTTGTAGAGCGGTGTACCTCTGGGAGCATCATCTATTTTAAGAATGGTATTTTCAGGCTGGGTAAATCGAGTGAATAATCTCTCAAATGTCCCACTCAGCAGCTTTTGCGAGCGGTGGCCTCCGAGTTTTAGCTTGGGCATAAAGTCTACTTTGCTGGCGTGGACAAGGATATACCTCCACAAACCTCAGATTATACTTTAAGGAATAAGGCTATCCCATTACTAGAAGTAAGTGATCCCTTCGAGCTATTACATCGTGAAGGCTAGCTCATCACCACAATAAGGAAAGCCGATACCGTTATCTAAGGCTGCTAAGCTCATAGTACGCAAGGATCTTTTGCCTTTTATGCTATGCCGTCCACTGGGCTATAGCCTATCAATTCGACACTATTAGGGTCGTAGCGTGAGACCACAGCGCTTAGCAAGTAAGGGCAACGAATGAAAGTCATCAGGCAGTTCCTTGGCGTGTGGGATAGCGAAGCCATGGTGGTCTTGGGGCTGAAGGCGAGTGAGCGTATTGATGCGCTTGGAACCACGAGAGCGGCCGACTGATGTGAAGAGAGAGTGCAAATGTACTAAGACTTAGATGACTCTCATGTGTATCTGTCATTTTGTTCCTCTGACACTAAGTAGCGTTCTCTCCAATAAGTATATATCTTTGGGTGTCACCATTCTGCGTCAAAGAAACAAGTCACCACCGATCCCCTCAGTGGTAGCCGCAGAATACCCAAACGATAAGACGAGGAAGCCTTTAATAAAGTAATAGTTTCTTGGTGATGCCTATAGGTGAGCCCGCTAAACGTCGTTGAAGTCTTTCGTGAACGGGTTCATGTGGCTGCGAGTGGTAAACCCTACAACAGTTAACTCCTGATCTCAAGGGTTTACTATATAGTACTGCTAATAACGCCCTTCTGGCACATACGACCATACCCATCGGAAAACTCGGGATCCCGTCCGCTCTCCCATAGATAAGCCGGTGAGGGGCAGATTAGTAGTTGGGTCGGTGACGACCAGCGAATCCCCGCTGTTGTATGTTTTTGTATCGACGTCTCTCTTTCTTTTTCTTCTGCGCGTCTCTTTTAACCAGTATGCAAGCTCTCATCTTACTGGCGTATTATTCTGCGATCTTAGTGTACCTGCATTCACACTGTTAAGTCATTACTTGAATACTATGATCCTATCCTCATACGCACCCTTGGGTACAGCAGTGTTATCGCTCTGAAGACATCGCAGGAATCGCCAGGTCGTAATATACTATGAAAAGTTTCTTTCAATTCTTTTTATTTGCTTTCTCCCTAGATCTTCTGGCCAGCCAGTTGCTAGGAAGATTTCATCTAATTTCAACTCTTCCTAAACTCCAAACTCCAGATCCTAAATTCAAAACACTCGCCATCCGAGCTCTAAACTCCAGCTAAAACCACACTCAATCAGTGATCAAACCCCATCTTAGGGCAAGATGCTCGAATGTTGTCCAAGAACGCACTTATTGCTTCAACTTCAACTTCTGAAATTTCTTGGCAAAGTGCTCACCAAGTCCGCCTTGGCGAGGCTCCTCATACAGATGGCAATAGACTGAAACCACTCCTTTCCAATCACACCAGGCGTGCCGAGGCCGCGAGTTGAACTGGGCCACAGTCTCTCTGACAATCTCCTCCATGTAGCGTGGAAGACGAACACGCCGAACCTTGACGTTCTCGGGGGCGACCACGGGCATACTATAGTTGCCAAAGTAAGCCGTGAAGCCGAGAAACTGGCTCTTGGGCAACTCCATCTTGTTCGTGTCTAGGCCTTCCAGGATACGGGTTAAGCCCATCAAAATGCTTTGGAGCTGGCAGTCACCGCAGCTCGGCGTAATAACGCCACCCCCTTCGGCAATAGTGGGTGGGATCGAACCATAGTGTTGAGGCTCGTCAGGCATCAGAGCCCCAAGATGTGGGTGACCGCAATGGGAATGCTCAAGTGACTGACGACAGGTGGGACAGCGAGGCCGTCCTTCTTCGACGCAGCCATGGCAAACCATGTGACCGCAAGGGAGGATGGTCGCGTCATGTCTATAGCCCTGAGCGGTTGGATGCATACGTATGCGGCAAACCGGGCACTCGATGTACAGTCGATGGATCTCGGTTTCGTCTTTCTCGAGGATGTCGCGGAGGACGGGCCAAAAGGTCTCGGCGATGAGGGAGCACGACATCTTTCCTGCGTTTGACAAGGTACAGTGTAAGCTGCCGGTGGGTGTGGCTGTGTTTCTTGCGAGTGCTGTGTGATGAGTGGGAATAGTTTCCAAGATGCAGAAGCAAGTTGTGTTTGCAATGTTTAGAATTATCGACTCTGGCGCATGGGCTGGTCATTATATATTGCTTAGTGACATGGCGAACATGGCAGATCGCATGAACATTGATGAAGCGAACAGGTGGTTCGAAAAATCATTCGCCTTGCTTTCTCCCTGTCAAAAGAGAGGTCTGCATTTACGATAGGAAATGATAGGGTTTGTTCAAGAACCAATTGCCTTCATTTGGTAAAGCATGGTATCCGAGAACAATGGATGAACATTACTTGTGGCGCATTGTTCCCGTCGACCAATGGATGTTCTACCAGAACAGCCATGACCCTTTGCTATAACAAAGAGGTATTCGCTTGTTCACCGTCTCTTTTGCCTTGAGTTCTTAACTGATTAGTTAAACAATTTCCAGAGGAGCCTCTGGCGATAGACCTGATGCCCTCAACTCTAACAACAGTATACCTAAATCTACATGTCGTACTCTGGTGGTGTCTGGCAATGGCTTGTCGCTACTGAGGATGCATGATTTTGTACCTTATGCAACTCTTCTGATATGGGAATCAACAACATCCACTGTCTTGAGCAGATCATCAAAACCACTAGGTGGTGGAGCTCCCCGAGATGCATAGTCTTAATTATCTCGAGTTTCCGCCATGAAAACCTGCGCCAGGACATCATCTGTCAGTTATCGTGGTTGTAACCCCTCGTATGCCTGCTCTGAAGATGTCAAGGGTAGCGCTGTCCTCGTAAATGTAGATATTCTTAAATGCTATTTTTGAAATGGCTAACACGACAGCAAGATTGCCATTCCTTCACGAGTTTAGCCAACAGACTTCCATTTCATCCTGGGGTATTTTGCGACCTAACCACAGTATACCATCCTGACCTCGCGCAGGCTGGTCCGGTATGACACTATATGGACCAAGATATGTGCCAGTGTAGTCAGAAATAACCCACTGAAGAGAATTGGTGATGCGGAAAACAAAGCAGGGAATATGGTAGCCTTACGCGATAGAGGCCATTAACAACAAATGAATCCTCAGGTTATAGAAAGCGGTAAATCGAACTCTTCTAGCAAACCCATGCTTCTTACATCACATGCTGAACCATGGAGTCGAGCCAATTCAGTCTTCGTCACTCGGAGCTCATTCCAGAATCTACGGACCCAAGCCCTAAGTAGAGCGAATAGCGACCGACGACATCTGGCGTTCATGGGGAATAGACTTACCAGAGCAGGTATTTCGCGCTGGGTGGGCCACCTTGAAAGAAGATAAAATACGACTGCTTGCACTGAATATCTCCTGAGGCCAACAACATATAGCGGACCTTTAAGACTAAATAGTGAGACCTGGGTGAGGGAGCACGATGTATCACCTAAAGCAAAATGAATCTCACGAGATATAAAGCTCTAACACCAAGTAAGGCTAAGATTATATTTGGACCTTCTTTCTCATTTACGCAGCTCTTATAAAGCTAAGATCGTTCTTTCTAACCGAGGCTAACACGTATTCTCGGCCCATTGCGCGAGCCTCTGCACGCCCCATAGTACTTTGTAGACATCAACGTAGTTGCTTGTTCATCCAAAGTCCTGCTCACCCCAGAAAATTGTGTGGGAATTATCTGTTGTCGCAGCGACAAAAGCCATGATTCCTATTATCATCCCATGCTGGAAAGGCAAGTCGTCCAGAGTGCCCCAGGGCCCCGGCATCCGCAACAGGCATAGAGAGAAATTTCCTTACGTCGCGTTCTAAATGCCAATCTGCAGCTCTGCTGCTTCTTTCGTCGCGCTTGATCTCCTTTTAGTCTCGATAATGACGCCCAGGGGGCGGGAGCGAAAGGGGTGGAAGTCGGCATGGTTGATAACACCATAAGGCATTATACGACGAAACACGTCAATGGCCAACGTTGCACTTGGTGAGTCTGGTGGCTTTGCCTTGCAACTGGGCACGATATACATGTCATGTTCGGCCGTCTTGGACGATGACCTTGCTGGGAGATATTCTTTGATGATTCTGATTGTTGTACTATGAAGTGTTAGTATTCATGACAGGCGAGTCAGAAGTTATCGAGACTTGCCAGGTCGCCATACCAACCAGCCAATTCTTGCGTTTCAATCTGTAGATGGCTTTGTGTAGCGGCGGGAAATGAACGGCAACGCTCTAACCGTTCTCAGCCTGGCCCGTCTCTTGATACTCTGCAGCCTCTCTTAGAATCTAAGAGACAGTCTCAGTATTGGGTACAGGACTAAGAGAGCCACGTACTGTCATCTCCGAACATTGCATCCGCGAACCAAGGAAACTCAGGTCCTCGTTTTTCTTGTCCGAGATATCCTTCTATCACTAGCTACCAACTGTTCCGTCATTTCATATCAAGCTTCGAGAAGAGAAGTATCATGTAAGCACTGGAAACCGCTCTAAGCGCGATTCTGCAGTGTTGTAGCCCATAGACGAGGTGAGTCAGTGACTTGAGGAGGATTTGGTATGTGAAGGTAAACTTGCGGCCTCCATGCCATCTCCGAAAAGCTCCATTTTGGTCAGCTTGTTGGAAGACGATGAGCGACCTGAAGTATTGGATTGTGATTAGGATAACTATGGTAGCGAGGGTTTTAATAATAATTTAAGGGGGGTACTTATGGGATTTCTATACAAACGCTTCTATTGAATAAAGAATCGCCCACGTGGTTAGTTTAGCGCCTATATAGCCTCTTTATATTCTCTTATTAGATAAAGAGAGCTTATTAATAAGGGAAATAGAGCTTCCCTTATATTCCCTTTATTATATATAATAAATAAGGGCCTTTATAGCTATTTCCTTAATAATAGAATAAGGCACTTTTAATCTCTCTTTTATAGCTCTCTTTAATAAATACCCACTATTGTATTAAAG
>JAJODA010000790.1:0-14065 GCA_021730345.1 Fusarium cicatricum | reverse complement strand
GCTGTTGCGGCGGCGGCCAGACTGATAGCGAGCACTGACGGTTCCGATGCGTCTGATGGTAGGCGACCTTGCCGCGACATGGGCCTTCAGAAACATCAAAACCCAGGCGGCAACGTGCGACTCGATGGGATCCTTGTCGTGGAGGACAATCTCATCAACCAGCAAATTACGCGGCGTGGTTTGACGGACCGAGGATACACCGTTGACGTGGCAAATCATGGTATCGAAGCATTGGAGAAACTCAGGCGGCGGCAAGGAGTGGCACCAAGGCTCGGCCTCAGCATCGTCGGCGGCAGCTCAGGCCGGAGCAACATGAACCCACTACCAATTGCCATCAATCTCGTGCTGATGGATATAGAGATGCCGATTCAGGACGGTCTGACGTGCACACGGAAGATTCGCGAGTTGGAGGCGAATGGGGAAATCTTTTGCGCTTCTGGGGGGCGAATCCCTATTATCGCGGTGACCGCCAACGCACGGCCGGAGCAGGTGATGGAAGCAAAGCAGGCCGGGTGTGACGATGTGCTCGTGAAGCCTTACAGGATTCCAGAGCTCATTGAGAAGATGCAAGTGGTGGTTCGCCGTATGGGGGGACTTAGTCCGAACTCTCCAGTAAGGTGATTAAGACGATAGAGACGGGGGTTGGAAAACAGTTACAGCCTTGATCAATACAAGATGGGGAGGCTTGCCTTGGCAGACCAAGGGGAAGCATGGGACGCATCTGCATCTCTTGGGGCGTTTTTTCGATCGGTCAATTCCAGCTGATTAGGAATGTCTTGGAACAGACCTGGAAGTTCCAGCATACAACGGAGTTTGGGCGAGTGAAGGCAGGTTGGGGGCTTGTGTATAGTGGATTAAACCATTCAAGGCTTTTTATATAGGGGACATTGGGAGCGTTTGATTGTACTCATAGGTCGAGTATTGACCTGTCTAGGAAGGGCAATTCTCGATGAAGCCTTAGGATAGGTCAAGGGCAATATTATGCATTTAGCGTTGTCCGACAAGATGAATAGATTTTTCGACATGATGCATATTAAGAAGCTGAATGAACATTGGCGAGTCTGGGCAATCACCCCCACTGAACCGGCTCGGGCCGGAGACTGGCGTTGGGCTTGAAGCATTACTCGGGGACTGAATTGATGATAAAGTAAGTTGAGCGGCGGTTGGAGTAGAGATTGTAAGTTAGTTGTATAGAGAATGATGTTGGTCTCGAGTGGCAAAGTCATTATCAAGTCATGGTATGTAAGGTAAAGAGGAACAATTCGAGGTTGGAACCGATGGTGACATCACACATCATAAGCATTGCATGAAGCCCCTCCTCCCCACAATCCGGACAAGAGCTCCCCGCGATAACCTCCCATTTTCATCTCTCCAATTCATCTCCCCACTTACTCAATCAATAAACCAAATCTTCTCTGGCTGTTTACGTATGTATCAACTTATGACCATCACCTTTGACCCAGCTGTAGCTAACCTGGAACAGCGCTCAACAGTTGCCCATCATGTCGACCATGCCCGCCTCCCACGGCCACAGCGAGCCGTGCTGTAATATCCCGCCCGTCGTGTCTCAAGGCTACGAGGCCAAGGGAACCTACAAGGAGATTGGCGGCTACAAAACCTGTATGATGATGCCCCGGCGCCTTACGAGGAGAGACAGCTGACATGTGCTCGCAAACCAGACGTCACAGGTCCCGTCGATGCTACCAAGGCCATCGTAGTTATCTACGATATCTTTGGCTACTTTGACCAGACTGTTCAGGGCGCAGACATCCTCGCCTTTAGCGACGCCCACAGCAAGTACAAGGTCTTTATCCCCGACTGGTTCAAGGGTAGCCCTTGCCCCATTGAGTGGTAAGGAGTCTCTCGTCCTTATGCGAGATGCTCTACTTAATTCGTTTGATAGGTACCCCCCGGACAACAAGGAGAAGGAAGAGAAGCTCGGCAACTTTTTTGGCACCTATCCTCCTCCCAAAATTGCCGACCAGGTCCCCGACTATGTCAAGGCCATCAAGGAGCAGGATTCTAAGATCTCCCAGCTCGGCCTCCTCGGCGTAAGTGTTGGCTACTTCAAACATGTTCTGTAATTATCTAACACTGCCTGAACAGTACTGCTGGGGTGGCAAGGTCGTCGCCCTGACCACAAAGGCCGATACCAACCCCTTCTCCATTGCCGCCTCAATCCACCCCGCCATGGTCGATGCCGCCGATGCCAAGGATATCAAGGTCCCTACCATCCTCCTCGCTTCCGGTGACGAGCCCGCCGACGAGGTCAAGAAGTTTGAGGACACCCTCTCCGGGCCCAAGCACGTCGAGATCTTCAAGGACCAGATCCATGGCTGGATGGCTGCCCGCGCCGACCTCAGCGACAACCGCGTCAAGGAGGAGTATGAGAGGGGCTACAAGACGGTTCTCGAGTTCTTTGGCAAGAACTTTTGAGAGCGTGGGTACAAATGAGTGTCTGACAGCAGACTGAATGTATCTTTGCAATGAGACATGAACAAAGTAATACAAAAAAAAAAGGTCCAGAAAAACATCCGGCAATAACTCATTATCATGATGCTCTCGTTGTTTCTTCTCCAAACGCCAGCACTTGCTCTATATCCAGACTCTCAAACTCCCCAATCTCGACACTCTCTCCATTGTCTCTGTGCCTGACTGCAGTCGACACCATATACTCTTCAAGTAGAGGTGTCAACCTCACATCCACATCTTCGATCTTCATACCCTTGAACCATACTTGTTGCTCGCCTCGCATACTCTCTGGCGGCGCAAATTCGCGCATTTCAAGGTCTCCGAGCCAGCTCGCAAGCAGGGCTTCGCCCGTCATCTTGACGTACGCCTCACGCAGACACCACAGGGCATAAAAGTACCGCAACGCACGATCGCGCTCGGCAATAACGGTACTGGGCCTCAAGTTCTTCAAGGCTGCGACTTCGCCTTTGCCAAAGACCTCGGCGTGGATATCGACAAAGTTAGGCCATCCCTCATTTGCCAGACTCTCTAGATCACGTTCCCTCCGCTCCGACGGACATACAACGTCGACCCCTACGGCAAGTCCCTTGGGGGGGTTGTGTACGGCAAATAGCACAGCGAGACCGGCTTGGTGCGACACGTTGAAGAGCAAGGGCTCGTTGCCGTCTGGGAGGCGGAAGACAGGCTTTGTACGGGCATCACGCGTGGTCTCGGCTTTGGACCAGGGGATGCGGCAGAAGCGGGAGATGGCGTATCGCTTGACGAGGGCGGATGCAAGGGCGAGTTTGGCATCGCGGACGTGATAGTATCTCAGCACAGAGGATTGCTCTTGTGTGTTGAGAAGAGAGAGGGCGCGCGAGGCCTAACATTGTGAGTTTTGACCAATAGAGTGCAATGTGAGTCGCAAAAATGAGTGATAGGCTTACGACTGTGCTGAGGTCTTTGGTCTTGATGGCTGAGGGCCAGAGGGGCCGGGTGTCGACGACCCATTGGATGACTGTTGGTGACGACAATGATTCACTCATGATTGGTAAGATAATGTGAATGTGTTCTCAGAGTAAAGAATCGAGGTAATGCTTCAAAAAAAAAAAAAAAAAAACACAATGGTGCTTTGTGCGGCGTGTGAGATGAGTTTTGGTGGAGTCAAGAGTAGAGACGGCAGTGCCCAAATGAGATTCGGAACCCGATGCGAAACCCGGCATGTCGGAAGGTGGAGTCACGGCCCGGCCGAACACGGGCCGGAGAGGTACGGGTCAAACTCGACTCTTTTTAATCAGTCACTGAAGAGAGGTGCTTTCTTAGAAATTGTTTAATCAGCCAACAACTTGGTGCTATATCTAATGGCATTATCCGATGCATGAGCCCACTCTCGTGTGGTCCAACCTCTCCAAACCCAGTGCTCAAGATGATCATAATCCCCCAGCATTATGCCACTCGCTAAGTAATACCCTTTCATGCTTCTCTTCATAGTATACCCTTGAGAAAATCAACATTAATCTTGAACCAGGGCTCGCAGTATGCTCAGAGCCATCCATAAACTGGACGTCCTTTTAACAAACACTTCAGTTAAAACCCATCATCATAGACATCATTGAGCTCTGGCGGTGGGGGATATCTTTGGTACGGGAAATTCATGACACAAGCTTCCGCTTTTTTGTTGGATGAGCTGTTGTTGCTGGCATGTGCTGCTGTCGCTGGCATGTTTGCCCTTGAGCTCGCGGCGCGAGAGATAATGGATCATTGAGGTGCTGAAGCACAACTCCAAGTGATACTCGTTCGTAAATGGGGTTCTCGCGGTCACCATCGAGACCTGCTGGATCCTTGTCCTCCTGCGGGACCCCGGCAATCTCATTAGTATTGATGAGCTCGTCGAGGTCATCGTTTGACAGGGGACGAGGTCACTGACTTCGTCTTCTTCGCCGAAGAGAGTCGCATCATAGGGGCCCTCATCGTTGGGTTCATAGAAGGAGTCATTCTCTCAGACAAGATAACTGGAGAGGGTTTAATCCAAATCACCACATCAGACGGACTCGCTGTTCATATGAATATCGTCGTCAAGAGGCTCTTCGTCGGGGTCGTCAAGAGGCTCTTCGTCGGGGTCGTCAGAGGAGTCTTCTTCCGTGAGGGAGGGCTCAGAGGAGTCTTTGCCTGACTCATCAGACGTAGCAGACCAGAAACCATCGATGCTGTCATCAACATAGGTATAGGAGCTATTGGTCGCTCCAGTGCTGGATTCGGCGAGTTCTCGATCAGACACAGCAGTTGATGATACAGACCAGAAGTCTCCGTTACCTTCATCAACATGTGCGAGGACCTCGCCGCTCCATGTTGATTCCACTCCTTGGCTGAGAGGCAAAACCCTACGTCTCTGATCTTCAAGGTAGAGCCAAAGACGGTCAGTCATATCGAGCTCAGCCTCGAGGCTATCGTCAAGAGACTGGCGCTTCTGGCCTGGGTTGTCTCCTTCGTCGTCGTCGCGGCGACGTTTGTTGTCTGCGGACTTGGAAGGTGTTTTGCGGGAGTTGTACTCGTCAGACATGATGGCCAGAAAGAAAATGTTTGAAGATGAGAAACACAGAAGTGGTGATTGAGAGAAGGGAGGGTAATATATGCAAGACCTTTCTCCGACAGACGCAAGCGACTTGCACGGAGGAAGGTTATCTCAGCAGCGTCAACCCCAATTAAGCGATTTTATCTCTGGCCAGACATCATGTATCCTTAACTCTTGATCTAATTCCTGAAAAGCTCTACTTTGGGTTTTAAACTCTTCGATTGCACACAAAGGCATAGACCTGCGAAAAAGGAGAGCCGGGGAAGAGGACGGTTAAGTGTGTTCTGATCGTCAGAGTCTTCCACGATGGAAGACTCTGGCAACAGGACAAAGGGTAGAAATAAGGATCTCCATGCAGAGAAAGAATCTTTGTTAGCCTGAAGATGTTCGTATTCAAAATTTAGGATTTTATAGTATCATGATACCAATGCTCTTCGTCGCCTTCGCCTCGACTCATTCAGGATCATCGTCCTCGACCTCTGCCTCAATCGAGAGCAAAAACACTTTATGTCCTCCCTTGGCCTCCTTCTTTCCATCCTCAGCCGTAGCGGCATCCTTTGAAGCCTCCTCGTCGTCCTTGTCGGCGTCTTTCTTGGTGGTGTCAACAACACCATCCTCCAGCTTGCCTATTGTCTTGACAGCATTACCGTCACCATCAAGATCCACCACCACATCAACCGTATCCAGGCTGCCGTCCTCGGTATACTTCCACATGTGCTTGATTTCACCGCGAACGAGACCCGTGAGCCATAATGAGCCCAGCACGCCGGGGACAAGGTATAGCAGCGCAGGCTGACCACGCTTGAACACCAAGAGCATCGCTAGGGTTACAAGCATGCCCAGGAAGTATCCTACCATGGATGCGTGGAAATATGTCTTCCGGAAGCGAGTAGCCTCCAGCTCTGGTGGCAGTTGCCGTGGACTAGAGAGGAAAAAGGCTCCTCGGGTCCAAAAGCTGTCGCCCCAGTTTCCTTTGACGTTGACGTACTTGACCTTGACTTCCTTGTGCTTGATCTCGCTTCTAGTGACGAGGGCGCCTGATGACGGATCCTTTTCAATAAGCTTCAGGTCTGTGCTCTCGTACTTGATCTTTCGTACGTAGTGAAGCCAAAGATCGAAACGCAGAGCCAGTGACATGACCATCCCCGGAATGACGATATCGCCCAGACCAAGTATACTCTTTCTCTCCGCGGCCTCAAAGGTGAGTTTGATGGGCACATCCAGCTTGGTTGCGACGGTAATCATGTAAGGTCTTCTTGAATGTCAGCAGAGGCACTCGTACAGACGATCATCCCGGAATACTCACGTGTAAAACACCATGATAATGTCATAGAAGAAGAGACCAACCAGAACCAGAGTGCTGGTCAGGAAATCAGTAGGAGAGAGCAGGAGAAACGAGCCATAGCACATTCCGTAGCCCAGCGTGTTGGCGAGAAGAGGCGAGGTGGTGGAAGAATACACCAAGGCAGTGACCAACGCCAGAATCAGGGCCGCCATGTGGGCAAACTTGATCCTGGCCTCCTCCTTGCCCATGCCGTGAGCGAAGAGCTTGACGATCCAGTATCGAGTCAAGAGATCACGAAGCTCCCACGCTGCCTTGCGAGCACGTTCAGAGATGACCAACCAGGTGAGAAGTCCAGGAAATGGATTGCTCGTCTCCAAAGAGGCACCTGCTGGGTTGCCCACTTGGTCACACAGCCTAACAGATCTCGTCTTTTGGTCCACTGCCCTCAAAGTGCCATCTCGCCCACGCCAAAACCGCGGAAACACCAAACCCGTCCCCAATTCGATTCCATGGGCGTAGAGAGATAGCAAGCTAGCAATCGACATGGCAGACATGTACCATCGAAGAACCTTGTTGAGGATGTGAGGATCCTGCAGCCACTGGATCAGAAAGTACAGGCCGACGAGGACAAAGCCAGCCATGAGCGGGAACATGATGGCATCCAGAGGTTCCAGGCCTTGCGTGAAGCGCTCGTCATCATGATCCTTGACGCCTGGTTTTCGCTTCTTGGTTGGTGCTGCAGATGGTGGTCGACGGAGAGCAGCGTGGGCGCCAAGATAGATGATGGCGAGGGCGCTGAAGACGAGCTTGAGCTCGAGATAGAGGAAGTTGAGGTCCTGGACATATTCGAAAGCTGAAAGCCAACCGGCCTTGCTATGGAGCGTCGAGTTGAGAGCATCGAATGAGCCCTCGAGGGGTATATTTTCCGTTGTGTTTTCAGCCATAGCTTGTAGTGTTGGTGTTGTGGACGCAACGTGTTCCAAGTGGATGAGTAAAAGGCTGTGTGTGACTCGACTATGAAAACTGGCCCATCTCAGTTGCTGTAACAGAAGAACGAAGCAAACCCGTCTTAGTGTATCGACCTAGAATCACAAGCCTCGTCAAACATGAACAGAATTCTTTGAGGCTAGGAAGGTTTGTAACATATGACGTTGTGCTGAAAGATGAACCAGCAACTCGAGGTGCCAGGGAGCTATTAGCGGGAGCGGGAACCCTGCAGCCAATCGTCCAGCTGGGAGCTAAGCCACCAGGAACAGCGCCAGCCTTGTCCAGAATTGATGCTTGATGCCCCTCCATCGGACCTCGACCTAATTGATATACTTACTATACACAAATACCAGCAATCATGACCACCAACATCGTGTTGGAGACCACAATGGTATGCCAACCTCCCCATCATCCTACATCCAACTGCCCACTAACACTGCGCAGGGCTCCTTCACCCTCGAGCTCTACACCAACCACGCGCCCAAGACGTGCAACAACTTCACAACCCTCGTGCGCCGCGGCTACTACGACAACACCGTCTTCCACCGCGTCATCCCCAACTTCATGGTCCAGGGCGGCGACCCCACGGGCACCGGTCGTGGCGGCACCTCCATCTACGGCGAAAAGTTCGAGGACGAGATCGACCCGGGCCTCAAGCACACGGGCGCTGGCGTCCTCAGCATGGCCAACGCCGGTCCCAACACAAATGGCTCCCAGTTCTTCGTCACTCTTGCCCCTACACCCTGGCTCGACGGCAAGCACACCATCTTTGGCAGGGTCAAGTCCGGCATGGGCACCGTCAGGAGGATGGGCATGGTCAAGACGGGGCCCGAGGATCGGCCCGCCGAGGACGTCAAGGTTGTCAAGGCTCGCGTTGTCGAGGAGGAAGAACAGATTTAGATGTGGACAGTTGGGCGGGCGTTTGATGCAGGGACCTTTGATTGCATATCCGGCGTTGAGGAGCAGAGGCAGGTTATACCTTGGTAGACAGTCATGCACCATCAGACATCACTTGAGAAATCACAAAGACAACCACATATCTTGTGTGAAATATCCATTCTTGTACGCAAGACGCCAAAAACGCCCCGGTTCCTTTTCATATCTGGTCCCGGTCACCCTAGCCAACCAAACCGCCGTTCCAATGCAGTGCGTTTGTGAGAATAATACATGTAGAATAAAGTGCCTCAAAAAGCACAGAGTCCCCCCTAATCGCGCGACGTGCTGCCCGCCTCTATCAGTATCCAACCATCCAATATCATGCTGACCGCCACGTACGGGACAAGCGCTGGGAATGCGGCTTAACGCGTGGTGGTGAGGCTACCATGCATGATAAGGATGCTTTTCCGGATCGGCTCATGGCCGTCAAACGTATTTACTGAGGGGGCGAGGAGAGTGTATCTGAAGACTCTGACTCTCCCGTGGCCTCGCGAATGTGATTAACCTTGGGCTTAGGTGAGCCCAGAGATGGCTTGTTCATCTTGAGCTTCTTGACAGGGCTGATGCCTTTGGACACAACCTTCTTGGGCGCCACCTCAACGGAATCGCTGGCTGAATAATCAGCCTTTTGCTCTTGGCTCAGCGATGAAAGGCCCTTGGCCTTGTCCTTCTTGAGATTCGGCTTCGTCTTGAGTATGACCTTCTTGGTCACTGACGCAGGCTTGAGCTTCTTCTTCTTGTGGCTGTTCTCCGAGTCTTCCTCCTCTTCGCTAGCATCTCGTTTCTTGGGACTGGCAGCACGAGAGCCCGGCGCAGGAGTGGCCTTTTGTGATGAAGGCGGTGTCGGGTCGTTCTGCGAGCCGCCGTTGCTCAGCTTCTGCGCCGCAGCTCGGCTAGCATTACGACCGCTGTTGCCAATGCAGGAGCCCATGTGGTTGTTCAGTCGGGTGACGAGGATGCAGCGTTTGCATTTACTGCAGGTGGCTGATGGAAATGACAACACATTTGGCGGGCGCTGTTCAGGTGTAGGAGAATCTGTGTCCTTCTTTTCCATATCCTTCTTCTTTTTACCGCGACCGGGTCCAGGTCCAACCCAGCTCTGGCCATAGATGTCGCACCCAGGCTTATCAATGTAGGGATGTTTCTTGCAGTAGATGATGCTCGGATCGGGTTTTTGAGCGCCTTTGCCGTCGGTCGGATATAGCAGCCGAGGAAGATGGCATCGGGGACATAGGATTTCGGCGGTCGTCTTGAGGGGGTTGCCCTTGAGCAACACCTTGCCATCCTCGTAGATGGCAGCGTCTGTCTCGATCCGTACGTCGGGTTTCGAGTCGGGAGTCGAGCTATCGGAGGCATCGGAGGCTAGCTTCTCGACGCGAATGGCTGCGGTGGTGGCCCTCGCCGTCTTCTCCTCGCGGTGTGTTTTCATCAAGAGATCGCAGAGAAGGTTGTAGAGCACATCGTCAAGTACAGCATGTGCCTAGTCGCCCTCAGTGTCAGCCATCCGGTCATATGAGCATCCTGATCAACGGCGGACAGCATGTCCAATGCAAAAGCGACTCGTAAGGGGCGAAGACATGTTCCATGGCCCCGAAGGCGACGGCCATGCTCGTTGCCGTCCTCATCGAGGCAATCACAGTGAGGTCAGGATGCAAAGGCCAAACGGTTGCTTACCAACTTGTCCATGCTGCCAGCATCCTCACGGGCGCAGATGATGCCCGCCCTGCCCGTACCAGCATTCATGATGTCGCTGGGGAGCCAGAATCCGAGCAAGGGCCGACGATTAGGGTGTGTAACTGGAATCGTGTGATGATGCCGAGGAGCGAAACGGCAGCTACCGGGCGGAGGGGGGGCGTGGACGGAATTGCGGCCGGGGGTAAGAGTTGTAAGAAAAAAAAAGCTGGAGAATCACGGAGAGGAAAATTGAGATTGGACCTCGCTGAAACGCCCAAGGATTAAAAGAAGAAGAATAATGATTAGAGTGGAGGAATAAAGGGTTGAAAGTAGGGGAGCCAATTCCGTTTGGAAGGAATAGGACAAACAATAAAAAAAAGTGAGATGACCATATGGAAGTGAGGCTCTATTTCCTCCCCGTTTGTCACTAAAGCGCAGGTGAGAGAATACCTACTAAGGCAGTGAGCGAGCGACAAGGCACGAGACCCGCCTGGACTCTCTGCCTTGGATTTGAAATGAAGGCGACAAGAACAATTGAAAACAGCCCGAGCAAGTAGAAACACAAAAAAAGGATGGCCCGCAGTGTCAATAGCGAGTATTTGCAGGGCCTGAGTTGAACCAAAGATGACGGAGTGAAGGGGGAGATTGGACTGGCGAAACTGACCGGAACCTCAGCGTGCAAGTGCCACTGAACCCAGGATGGATGAATCTCGGAAAGGAAAATCAGCAGGCCCTGGAGCCAGCCAACACCAAATTGAACACTACGAGATGCGGCTCTGAGGAGCAACATCGCTCCAAATCTACACCACATGGTAGAAAATAAAGGACAGCTGGCGTGACAGATACTGTACCTGAGAGCCAGACTCTCTTTTGACTCGAGGAAATACTTGGCTGCTGGAGACGCAAGGGGGATTTCAGATCCTCCCAGCGCTGGCATCCTCTGGAACTCTATTCAACCTGCAGCTCCTCGGCCATATCAACCCCCTAAAACCTTCAGTCTAAGTATCAGGGGGCGGGGACCTGATGCGTACAGTAGTACGGATACAGCTCCTCCATTGCTTCTAATTAAGGTACAGCGAATAACAATCCGGGCCGACCCCAAGAATTCCATTCATCCATCCATTGGGGTGGCTACAATGGTACATGGTCGCGCTAGTGCACTTCCAGACTTGCATTTGTTGCAGTAGAGCCTCTTTCTTTTCCGTCGATCAACTTGGACCGAAACATACACCTTTGCTTTACTTATAAATCACCCTTTGCTGTTGGTGCGGTCGAGACGGCTGCCTTACGTTCAGCTTCTGTCTCGTCTCCCTGCTTTTTTCGTTTTCTGTCCCTCTCTTACTCCAAGCTCGTACTCACTATCTCTCTTCAACTCGAGCCCAACAAGGACAACCTTATATACCTACCTTACCTTACCTATATATCAGCGTCAAAATGTCGCTCCCGTCGACTAAACCCGCCCAGCTCTCCATCCGCTCCTTCTTCCAAGCAAAAACACCCAAATATGCCCCTCCGCCGCCAAAGGCCTCCTCTGCCGCGCTCTCCAGCCCGCCGCCTCCCCCGCCTCCAGCTCAAACATCACCGGTTCCTCCACCCTCGACCGCAGAGCCAGAGCTTCAAGCAGACGACGTGCCCGTGCCTTCATCGTTCGAAATTCCGCCCCTACCAGCTTCCATTCCTCAAGAAGCCTCCATCCGCCTCGTCTCTGGCTCCGATCTAAATGCCTTGCGTCGCATCAACGCTCTCCTTCTCCCCGTCAGCTACGCCGACAGCTTTTACCAGCGCGCAGTCGATCCCGCCGCCTCGGGCCGCTTCTCCCGCGTTATTACATGGGCTCACGACGGCGCTGAGCCCAAGGTTGTCGGTGGCGTCGTCTGTCGCGTTGAACCTGCGCTCGACTCCAAGAGCCATGGCCAGGTGCCACAAAACCTCTACATCCAGTCGCTCTGCCTCCTCTCGCCGTATCGATCTCTAGGCCTGATAAATGCTGCCGTGGATAATATCATTGCGACCGTCATTGCGGACCCGAACCTCAACGTGACAACAGTAACGGCGCATGTTTGGACTGAGAACGAGGAAGCTCTCAAGTGGTATGAAGGACGAGGCTTCAAGCGCGAGGATCAACCCATTCGCGGATATTATCTAAAGCTACGCCCTGACTCGGCTTGGCTCGTCCACCGTCCCGTCAGCGCTTCCGTTCGAAGCTCGCTGCCTTCCGCGCCGTCTGCGCCTGCACGCTCCCTACCAGCCAGCACAACCGCGGCCGTCGTCAACCTCCCGCCCATGTCCGGACCGCCCAAAAACGGCACCACCCGACCACCACTTCCTTCCACTGGACGGTCCTACCAGAGCCAACGCCCCGAGACTGAGTGGAACGACCTACCTGATGAAATGGCGCCTGGACGACTTGTGCCGCCGCCTCGCAGGAACCCGGGCGAGCCTGACTCCGGCGCGAGTTCTAGGAGCAGCTCCACGGCCCGGAAGAAGAGGGACCGGGCGTACCCAGCGGCGGCTTTTGGGAATTAGAGCATGAGACAATAGAAGAAGACAAGATCAAGGTCGGTGACCTTGTATAAAATGAGAGAGGAAACGCTTCATGATGGTGTACGGTTTGAATTCGACAGGGTTAAATAGACAGACCTTTTGGGTGATCAAATAGACAGGTACAGACCAAGACTTTTAAGAGGATCGATTGAATTCATGCTGAGAAAACTTTCGCATGCCGTGCTACCAATTCAGATACATCATCATATGCCGGTGCCTCATCCCATACAAGTTTTCTTTTAGGTAAGGAAAAGTTCAGAAAAAGGCTCAAATAACAATGGAACGATTGAAAGAAAACGCCAAAGGTCCCGGGAAACAAAACACATCCATCATGACATGGGCATATATATACACACACAAAACACAGTGAACAGGCCAAAAGAGCCCTGAAGACTGACCCAAAACTTTGATCGGCATAGTGCGATTTCTTACCGCTGCCTGTTCCACCAGAAAGCTGCGAGTGCCACGACACCGATAACGCCGCCTACCAGCAATGCTGTGTTTGAGATGGGAGACTCTTGAACTACTCGATTGTTAGCAACGGACTACAAAGACAAAGGAAGACACATACTGAGCGCATCAGAAGGCTTGCGGGCCCGTTCGGACTCGGATCTCAAGTCAGTCAGGTAGTCCTCGGGTTTCTCCCTGCTAGCGGCAACGAGAGCGATGAGAGCCGCGCCAACACCGCTGCCGTCCTTGGCAATTCCAATACGAATCTTCTCGGCACCCTTGGGGCCAATGCCGTCGATGGCGCGGAGGCCCTCGTAAATCATGTCGCGGAAGAAGGGGTAGTGCTCAACCAGGCTGCCGTCGACACCAATGTCGATAACCTCCTCGTCAATGTCGTCGAGCTTACCCGACTGGATGGCGATGGCGCCAATGGCGACAGCAGACAATCGAGCGGCGCGGCGGCCGACGGCGTTGGAAACGGCCTTGAAGGCCTGGGCGTCTTCGAGCGAGGGCGTGTAGACGTGGAGCAGGTTCTCCAGCTCCTGGCGGAGCGACGACAGCTCGGG
The DNA here is from genome assembly GCA_021730345.1 of Fusarium cicatricum. Classification (NCBI taxonomy): domain Eukaryota; kingdom Fungi; phylum Ascomycota; class Sordariomycetes; order Hypocreales; family Nectriaceae; genus Fusarium; species Fusarium cicatricum. The sequence continues at coordinate 600 of JAJODA010000790.1, read as the reverse complement.
GGTGTTATCGGCGGCTGCTACAGACATGATGGAGCTATCGAGTCCCCAGGGCTTGAGGAAGCCGGATTGGGGCGCAATGCTGGTGGTGGTGCTCCAGTCGTTGAAGCTCGAGTTGAGGTCCTTGAAGAGAGACGACTTTTCACTGTTGATCATGTCGGCCACAGCGAGCCGCACAATCTCGCCCAGGAACATACCCGACACGCGCTTCTCAAACATCTGGTCACCAGGGTTCACGCTCTCGGCGTCAAGGGCCTTATCCCATGCGGTCGAGGGCAGAACATTGAGCTGATTGTCGAAGGAACCCCATTCCGTGTTGACCACCATCTCGCCCGTTGACTTGTCGTAGTCGCCTGTGATGGGTTTCTTGATGTTATCCAGCTTTTCCATGTAAGCGCCATTAGTGCCAGTACCAAAGATGGCACCCAAGACGGAACGGCTCTTGCCAGTAGAAGTGTACGAGCGAGCCATGAGCGTGCCGACGGTGTCGTTGACGAGAGCGGCAACCTTGACAGGGAGGTGGAGCTTGTCAATCTCGGTCTGAAGCAAGGCGCAGACGTCCTTGCCCACGGCGTCACGAATATCGAAGCCCTTGGTCCATCG
>JAJODA010000789.1:0-13785 GCA_021730345.1 Fusarium cicatricum | reverse complement strand
GGGCGGGGGGTATGGGGGAGAGGAGTGAAGGGAGGAGGGGGGGGGGAGGGGGGAGGGATAGTGGCGCATCGCTAGCGCTTAGTTACGTGGACATTTTTGTTACATAGGCTCTTAGGGGGTCACTCCTCTGCTCAGCACGTTCCTCGGATAAATGCCTTATGCAGCAAGCGGTGGCATCAAAGCGTTTTGCAGGAACAATGCTTTGTTTGGAAGCACTTTCCAGGCTACGCCACACTTGCCCAAAGAGCACACGACTCTTGATTATCCATAACAGTCCTCATCTATTGACCCTTCAAGTCTAGCGTACAATTGTGTTTCGGGCCATCATAGGCCGTTGCAGCCCCTGAGGCCAAAGACTCTGTTGGAGGAGGAAAAAAAGGACAAGTCAAAATTTAAGCCTGATACAGTATGTGTACTACGGATACTTTACGCGTCCCAGATGGGACCCTGCTGCATTGGACTACTGTTGAATCTGCCGCGAAACGCTCACTATAATTTCGCGACAAGGGGATGAAGAGGGGCCGAGAACCAGAATCGGACCTATACCAGCCAGAAAGGCCCTTAGGTTATAGGGAGCTTGGCTGGGATGAAGGATAGAACCATGCACAAATGAGAGATCCACGCAGCCACCTCCTTATCCTCGCACAATTCCCCACGCGGTTCTGAGACTCCTCGTTGGTCAGGGGAAACACAAGGCCTTGTTTCAGCAGGGGGACGATCAGTGTCAGAGACCATGTTTTTAGTGTAGAAGATATTAATGGCTGATCACGGTCCAAGGTATAGTAGGTAGGCAGGTAGGTAATCGGGTCAATACCAATGGTGGAAGAAGATGGCAATGATTCTGGAAGTGTGACAGGCTTGAAACATCAACAAGTTACAGTACAGTGGCAAGATGGAATGTCCAGTATCACTTTGACAGCCAGTCTCAAGTAAATCGTGTAGGAAAATGATTTTTTTTATCATTATTTGTTTGTACAGCGAACGCTCTTTTCTGGCGTATGGTTGTACCTAATCCCTGTGACCCAGAACATACAGAAAGATGAAAGAAAGTTAAGAAAAAGAACCCTGTAAAAATCCAGAGCCTTATCAGGATGAATGCCATGAATACTCCGTAGTTTAATCCCCGGCCCCCAAGGTATTCCCCGATTGTTCATCAAAGTAGAGAAAAAGGACCCCAGCCAGCTCGAAGGAATGATGCAAGTTTTGGACACACAAACACACGCACAGCGTCTGCTTCAACAGACAGCTTCTGCTTATACAGACAAGACAGTCTCATGCAGTCTCCGGCTTGACCTCCTCCGGCTTGGGTTCCTCTGTCTTGGGCTCCTCCGGTTTGGACTCCTCCGGTTTGGACTCCTCCGGCTTGGGCTCCTCCGGCTTGGGCTCTTGCGGCTTGGGCTCTTCCGGCTTGAATTCCACCAACTTGTGCTCCACCGGCACGAGCTCCTCCGTCATGGCCCCGTCAGACTCAAGGTACATGCGCGCCACGTCCAGAGCCGAATGGATGCTCTTGGTAATACGCGTACAAGCGCAGTCCCGGGTCCAGGTGTTGTGGAAATTGAGGTTCTTGCCCAGCTTGCTGTCCATGAGGACGTGGGGGACGCCAATGACGGTCGAGAGAATGTGGCCGTGGAGGCGATCTGTGATGACGAAGCGGGCTGAGGCGAGGAGCTCGAAGCCGGCCACGGACTTTGCCCACGCGCGCTGGTTCTTGCCCTCCTCCTTGCCGTTTTCGTCGTCGATGCCCGCCGTCATCGTGAACTTCCAGTCCACCTTTTGGTACGTCACGTTGCCGATGGAGCCGCCGAGGTCCAGACGGCCCTCGCCGAAGGGAATTATACTGGAGTCGCCGTCAGAGATCTCCGCGTCCTTTCGGGCGAGGATTAGAATGTCGTGGCTGTACGTGCAAAGTTAGGACAAGCCGCAGACGGGAAGAGGTTGGGGTGCAGGTACTCACGTCTTCTTGGTGTTGACCCGAAAGTCGGACCGGTTCCCCCACATGAAGGCGATATCAGGAACCAGGTCGTTTTCGATGCCCTCAGTCTCGCCAAACTGGTCCATGAGCCAGTCGTAGCTGGGCTTGTCACGGGCGGCAAGCTGCAAGTCGTGGTGCTTCTGGAACGCATCCCGAGTCTGGTTGATCCTGTCGGGCTTTTCCATGAAGATGCTCTGGGGAAAGGCTCGGACCGAGACGTTGGTGAAGTTCTCAATCATCTTCATGCGCGACGGCTGGTCCTCCCAGTAGTAGTCGTTGAAGTTGCCACCACCGGCCATGATGATGCCCGAATGGGGACGGTGCTCCTCGAGTCTGCGGCGGAATAGTTCGATATCGCATTCTTTTTCCATGAAGCTGTAGCACACAGACAGTTGGTCAGCAGTCGACAACCCAGAGGTAATGCAACGTAACACAAGATTCTTACCGGCAGGCCTCCATGGTCTCGATGCCGAGCATGCTCAAAAGGATCTGCTGGGCGGACCAGATGGCGGCGTCGCCCTTGTTCTGGGTCTCGAGATAACCCCAGATGTTGACATAGCGAATGCCATGCAAACGCTTCTGGTAGGCTTGGATGAGTCGTTGCTGGAGGTCGTTGACGATGTCCTCGCAGCCGATCTCGGGGACTCGAGTCAAGTCGTACGAAACATCGGTGTTGTCTTTGATCACCTCCTTCGCCTTCTCCTTCTCCTTGACTTCCTCCTCGACGTCCTCCTCTCCAGCCCCGACAGCCTGCGACGTGGGCTGGGGCACAGGCGTCGACGACGTCGTGTCCCCTTGCTTAGATGGCCAGAGCGAGTTGGCACTGGGGATCTTGTCTCTGAAGCTGTCGGGCGCTTGGTAAGACAGCAATATGGCAAAAGTGAAGAGAAGCGCAATCACGGCTAGCGTGATGCGCCCAAAACGATTCATGACGGGCAACATTATTAAAGGAGCGACAAAAAGAAAACCGGGAGTTCACGGTATCAAAGAATGTTAAGTCAAGACGGGTCGAGGAAAAGAAGAAGAGGCGCGCATCGCTCTTTCTGTCTCTGGCTGACTCTCTGTTTCCGTCTCCGTCTCCGCCCAGAAGACGACACCCCAAATAAAAGATCTTGGCTGATTCTACATATGCGCCACGCACGCCCACTTTCCAAGGATAGCTTGGAGGCAAGGGTCGCTGTAGCCCCCTTTTCGGACCCCCCTGGCCCCTACCGAGTGGTTCTGCCGGCGTGGGATACAGATACACCCCAGCGGAATGTGGGTTTGTCCCCTTGGCGTCACATCGAGGTTCTTGATTTTTTCAAACCCCGGTAATCCCGTCTCCTCACAGTTACAATAGTACAGATGAACTAGGAGGGGACATGTACTTAATGGGTTCTTACGCGTAGAGGGCGATCCCAAGGATAGCTTGCTGGAACCAAGGCGATAGGAGATATGTCCCCCCCTTTTTCATTAATCTGATTCTAACCACCTCATCCACTTTTGGCCCATAGGCATTTTATCCACGACGCGCAGTGTACTCTTTGCCGACTTCACCAGTCTCCCTTCTCGCGCGCGCTCCCTCCGTTTGAACGACCGCCCCGTTGTTCGTCCACTCGTTTATTATCACAACCTGTCCGTAACGCGAACCGTCACCATGGCCGATAACAAGAAGAACGACGACTTTGCGCTGGCGCCCATGTCAGAGAGCAACAACAACAATATCGGTGATGGCGACAAGGAGGGCGATTCCCTCGTTGGCCGCGGCGCCGGTACAGATGCGCTTCCAGCATCTGCCTCTGGCTTCATGGCCAAGATTGAGAACAGCGGACCCTTTTCCATCTTGGCCTACTGCCTCTCGTCCATCAGCATGACTGTTGTCAACAAGTATGTTGTGTCGGGCACTTCGTGGAACCTCACCTTTTTCTATCTCGCCGTCCAGGTAAGTCTCGGCCAATTCTGCTCCTACCAGCTTCAGAGGCTTGTAGCTGACAACAAGTCTGCGCAACTCAGTCCATTGTTTGCATAGTCGCCATCACAGCATGCAAGAAACTCGGCCTCATCCAATCCCTGGCCCCCCTCGAGGCAGACAGGGTCAAGAAGTGTACGCCCCTCCACAAGCCCCGAGCATCGACAATGGTGGCTGGCAATGGCTAACTTTGCATGATATCAGGGTACCCCGTGTCACTCGTCCTCGTCGGCATGATCTACACGAGCACCAAGGCCCTGCAGTTCCTCTCTGTGCCCGTTTACACCATCTTCAAGAACCTGACCATCATCGCCATCGCGTATGGCGAAGTTCTCTGGTTCGGCGGTTCCGTGACGCCTACTGCGCTCGCCTCGTTCGGACTCATGGTTCTGAGCTCCGTGGTCGCCGCCTGGGCTGACATCAAGAGCGCAGTCTCTGGTGACTACAGCGCTTCTACCGGCGATGACGACGCTCTCGCGACCCTCAACGCCGGTTACTTCTGGATGGCTCTGAACGTCTTTTGCTCTGCCGCATATGTCTTGGGAATGCGCAAGGTCATCAAGAAGATGAACTTCAAGGACTGGGATAGTATGTCTTCAACGTCATCGGGCCGACCCCAACCCCAACCTCGCTTTTGCTAACCCGGCGTCAACAGCCATGTACTACAACAACCTCCTCACGATCCCTGTCCTCCTCGTTTCGTCCATCGTCGCCGAGGACTGGTCCAGCGCCAACTTTGCCAAGAACTTCCCCGAAGAGACGCGCAACCGCATCCTCATCGGCATCATCTACTCGGGTCTCGCCGCCATCTTTATCTCGTACTGCTCCGCGTGGTGCATCCGAGTCACCTCTTCGACGACATACTCCATGGTTGGCGCCCTCAACAAGCTGCCCATTGCCGTCAGCGGCCTCGTCTTCTTCGCTGCCCCCGTCACCACGGGAAGTGTTTCGGCCATCTTTATTGGTTTCGTCAGTGGCATCGTCTATGCTTGGGCCAAGGTCAAGGAGTCGGATGCAAAGAAGAACTCTCTTCCCACGACGGAGACCAGCCGAGAGTCAAAGTAAATATGACCCTGCTTGGCTTGGCAACGGCTTGGCCGTGTGTCGAACCAGCGTTGTGCTCTAAGAGGTGGTTGGTCTATGGTTTTGCCGTGTCGCCAGCTTGGGAGAGCATGCCCTTTGTCTTGATAGACGTGAAACGTCGACAATGAAGTACCTGGGGCGGTACATATACGATCAATGTAGACAAATCTGTATTCATGCTTAGAGTCATAACTGGCGAGTTCTGGAGGGTGGTCAAGGTAATCCATTTAAAAGCGGCGTTGCAATAGATCTGATTTGGATAAGAGCTTGTCCTTGTACCATTGTCCAACTGCTTCGTCTTGTCTCTATCAAACTTTTGACTTGACAAAGCCACAACGCTCGTGTCTTGACTGTCGTCTATCAAGGTCAAGGAGCGAGCGTCATCTCTTTGTGCCACGAATCGCAACTAAGAGAGACCCTGCAAGTTTGACATGGCAGGGCCTAATCAAGCTTCCGGCTTGGCTCTCTAGGCCAAGATTGCTTCGATATCCCGGCGTTGCACAACGATACGTTGTGCACATTGTGTATCAGTCCTACCTTGTCTTACATCTATCTATCTGTAACTCAACCACTCGCACCTAGATCCTCCGCAATCTATCCAACTCCCACATATGTAAGCTCAGTTGCATACAAATCCTTCAAGGTTCCACTTCATGGGGGTCGATCCCAAATCCTGCCGAGATTAGGCGGAAGGAATTGGGCTGCTTCTACACCGCACACCCCCTTTTCTCCTGTCCCCTGGCTCCGCCATCTAGGGCTGAGGATTAGCGTAACGCCCAAATAAGCTTATGGCGATCCAAGATTATCTCCTTTTTTTCTTCTCTCTTCCTTGTTTATAATCTCACATCAGTTTGTACGCCCTGCGCTTCGCCCCGTTTCACGCATAGCAGCATGCTTGGCTGTCACTCGTTGATCGTGACTGGTATCCCGTCGAGGCGGCTGTAACCCCTTTTTTTTCGCTTCACTTTGTGACGCATGATTTCCGCTAAGGAACCGTTGACCTGGCACTTGCGCAGTAAGTGTAGGTTAGTCAAAGACACTTGATGAATGCACGATTTGGCTCTACGGCTGGATCTAGGGGTATGGGGGTATTCATCTAGACTTGAGAATCGGGTTGTTGATCTGGATTCAGCTCAGCCCAAGGCCATACATATCATGATTCATTTAGCTCTGCTTACACTTGAAAGACTCGATCTATCTCGCATCATTCTACATGACGTTCCCTCTCTACATTTGCCTGGCTGAGACTGTCTCTTGCTTTGCCTCTCAATGGAGACTCTGATACGAGTCATTGTCTGGCAACACCCACATCAAAGACAAGAACGTCTGCCATGCTTCCAGCCGCATGAAGCCATGAAACCAAAGGTCCAAGGTCATCTTCTCCCAAGTCCATGGTTGACCGTAATGAGTGTAGCTCGCTGCGGCGTCGAATAAGTAAGTGACTTGTAAGCCAAAGTAAAAGTGTTGCATTTGTCTCTATCAAATCCAGTATCATGTATCAGATTTCATCATGCGCCATGCCATGCCGTTCAATCAATAACAGGTCACCCTTGAACCTGCCTGTATGCTTTTCGTCCCCTTTCCAACCATACACGTCTCTAGTCCGAGAACCTGACCGTCAAGGAGAAATCAAACGCTGATGGTCCTAAAGACGCTAAACTCCTCTCCCGTGGCCACCAGGCTACCCGTGATCTGCGGGTGCCAGTGGACCTCCTTCGCGTCCTTGAGGTAGTGCACAAACAGCAGCTGGGGTGGCACGTCCTTGACGCCGGCCGTGTCCTTGCTCTCCTCGTCGTCCAACTCAACGGCTAAATCCCACAGCGTAACCGTGTTATCGCCGGCAGCCACAGCGACAATAGAATCGTCAGTCGGGTGCCACTTAACGCTGGTGATCTGCTCCTTGTGGAAGTTGAAGCTCGCAATGGGCTGCGGCTTTTGCGAGCTCGTCTTCCACTGCCGAAGGTCCCACACGCCCCAGGTCCCGTCGTCGGCGCCAGAGGCCAGCAGGTGCGACGTCTGGCGGGACCACGACATGACGTTGACGTCGACGTCTGACACCTGCATAGTGATGGCGGGCTTGCGCGACTTGGATCGTACGTCCCAGACCCGGATGGTACCGTCGCTCGAGGCGGACGCAAAGACAGACTGCTCCGAGGGGGACCACTGCAGCTCCTCAACACTGCTCGAGTGGCCCTGGAAGGGACGGTTATCGGTGACCCAGCCGCCGCCGTCGGTGCGTGTCGTCATGTAGATGAGACCGTCGTTGTCACCGGTCAGCAGCTTACCGCCGGGTACGGTGGGAGACCAGTCGAGGGCGTAACCTTCGGTCTTGTGTGCGCGCACGGTAGAGATGGGCTTGTTCTGCTGGGCGGAGATGGTGGTTCCGGGGTTATCAAACGACGCCAGGTGAGGGGTGATGTCGTGGATGAAGACGTGGGATGACTCGGTCATGGTCGCCGTCAGAGTAGTGCCGGGCCGTCCAGCTTCCTGGCTAGGGATCTGATGGGCGCGGATGCGGTTCGAGGTGGAGTTTATAGGGATGCTCTTGCTCTCGAGGATGGGATCAGAGTCCTCCTCGTCGTCGTCTTCCGAATCGGAGCCCTCGTCGCCACGGTCCATCTTGCTCAAGCCGCTGAACTTCATGACCATGATCTGGTTGTCTGAAGCCTTGGAGCTCTCGGCCTGGGTGCCGGCGACGGTATACATGGTGGCAGGGTAAGCCTTGCGGTTATCACCGAGACCGTCTCGCACAATGTCAAAAGACAGGCACGGCCAGGGAGTGCTGAGGTTGTGCAGCATCTCGTAGGTAGTCAGATCGGGAGCGAGAGTCTGGCCAGGCTCGAGCTTGGTTCTGCCGACGATAAAGGTTCCTTGGTCAACGTCCATGGCGTCTGCGGTAAGAGTGTTAGCTCAGAGCGGTCCCTCATGATGGACAGCAGTATCATGATGCATAGAATACAAGCGCAAACTCACCCTTTTCGTCAGCCTCGCGTTCAGCATCAGGTCGTCCATCAACACCAGCCTCGAGAATCTCATCTTCACTCTCAAACTCATCCTCGAACTCGTCCTCGAACTCGCCCATTTCCCTGTTGTCGTCGACATCCATCTTCTCGGGACGATCGCCGCCCTTGAGAGGCGCATCGCCGTGATCGGCGTCGGCGGTTCGCTTAGACATGATTGACGATGTCGAATGTTGTATGCGATTCGATCGAATTACTGGAATATCGTCTTGAGAGCCGGTTGTCCCAGGGATTGGCCGTCGTTGAAGCTCAGATGAAGGCGCCAAGACCACAAAAAGTTGAATTTTTGACGCCTCTGCTTTTTTTGGTGCCCCTCCAAAAAATTATTCGGGACTGACTGACCAACCCCGCCATTCATGACATGACGCGGGGAGGCATTCTTGGTTCCGGAGATTTACCGGCGCAGACATTGTCCGTGAAAATCGAACAAGAAAGCGGTAACGAGGAAAGGTTAGTGAATCTCATAGCATGTTCTAGTTGTACCTTGATCTAGATGTGTTCTTCTCATCTGATGTTTACTTTGCTTACGATATATACCAGGAATACCATTGTACAATGGTATATCTTGTATTCCAGGCATGATGCTGATAAATTCAAGTCTCAGACATCGTATTCGTGTACCATCAGCTTGACCAAGACATTCAAATAACCATGAGCAATGGATCTTGTTTCATGATTCCAAATTGGTTCTCGTGCTGCAGACACACTCAACCTCGGACTTATTCCTTAACCCGGCCAATGACCCCGTCACGTTAACGCATCTTGACAATGTTTTGTCAGCAAATGAAACCCCCGAACGGCACTCGGAGCAATGACGGAAGCACCCCGCCCCAAAAGCTCCAATGTTTTGAGCCTCGAAAATTGTGTCATCCAGCCCAACTTATTCATCACCCACCGACTCCCGAAGGAAAAGGAAGCCTGCCAATTAGTCCTCCTAATCAAATCAAATCGATCAAATCATTAATTAGTATCCGCTCCCAACCTTGAAGGCCTACTTAGTATATAACCCTTTGCCGATCCACTCTCGAACTAGAACCACTTCCAAGCTTCCATCTACCCCTCCAAAACCTCTACCAAAACCCCTCATCAACCACACAACCACAACTTCTCCTCTACATCCCCCAGCCTCAACCTCCCCCAATCCGCAACCATGTCCGTCACAGAGATCACAACCAAGGCCCAGTTCGACGAGCTCGTCAAAAAGACCCCCTACGTCGTCCTCCAGGCCCATGCCACCTGGTGCGGCCCCTGCAAGGCCATCTCCCCCATCTTCAACAAGCAGGCCGACTCCCTCACCATCCCCGACAAGTACGCCTTTGCAAAGTTCGACACCGACGACGTCCCCGATCTCGCCTTTGAGCTCGGCATCCGCTCCATCCCCGCCTTCTTCTTCTTCAAGGATGGCGACAAGGACAACACCGTCACCGGCGCCAACCCTCCCGCCCTCACAAAGGCCCTCACCGAGTACGCCGAGCAGGCAAAGACTGGCGGCGAGCTCAAGACCGACGAGAACTTTTAGATTCTCACCCCCCTACCCAGCATCAGCAACGCACGTTATTGCCCATCAGCAAACGGCGCCGAGGTGCTACGTCGCATGGATACCCGCCTGAATATGGCCAAAACAACGCGCAGAATAGATAGTCGCCTCGCTTGACTTGGCAGGCATGGCAAGGCAGCGAGTTAGGGACATGTTCAAGCTGACCCAGCATCTGTCCTACCTGTCAAGCCCGAGGACGTGGGCCATGAAAGAGATCATGTAGAGTCCAAAGCAATGTTTACAAATACCCTTCACAATCTCTACTTGGCCTGTGAAAGTGCAATGCGTGAGAAATATAGTGCAAAGAATATCCCTGACTTATAAACTCCATTTGAATCAAGTAGAAATTCTCGTGTGGCTACCTATACAAGCATAATCCAAGAGTGGTGCCGTGTCCGCTGTGCTAATCTCCTCCAAATACATCCCATAGACGCTCTTTTCTAAACCCCTCTTCGTTTTGAACTGCCATCCGGCCTCGTCCGTCTACTCCATATTCCCAGACATGCATAGCCAACCGTGCTACTCGTACATGAGTCCGATGCATAGTCAACGCCTGTCAGACGCCTATCCCAATGGTATTTCGTCGTGGGCCGCAGTAAACAAAGGAAAGAAAAAAAAGACAACGCTAACTCCGCTAAATGCTGTCGAAAAGAATGAATCCCGTGTATCATGGCTCCTGCACGCTGCGCTTCCTGAGCATCTCTATCCGAGTTGAGACCATTTCGGCTTGCGGGCGTCCACATGATTTCCCTCAATAGGGTGACTCGGGGATCGAGTCTCCAGACTCGGCGCTCATACGTCCGACTCCAGAGTCTACCCGCTTCTTGCTGGGTGAGAGATGCTCCCGAGTTTCGATCCGATTGTCGAATCCTTTCTTAAAGTCCCCCTGCGTCGACAACCTCGATGCCAACATGGGTCCCGCTGACTTACGTCGGTTGGCCACATCCTCGTTACGGAGCTGTCTCAAGTCGTTGAAACCTAGACTCATCCGGGGCGTCGACCTGTCTTTGACGCTCAAGAATTCACTCCCCGACCTGGAAAGACCCTGAGTCTGAGATCCGTTAGGGCCTGTAGGGGAGCTCATTCCAGTCGAGTATCGCAATCCTCCTCTCCACCGACTCAAATTCCAAAAGCCGCCCTCGCCCTTGTTGTCATCCTTGTTTTGAGAATCAGATGCGCTGATCAGGCTGAAGCTTGGTGTCGGCGGACTCGTTACACCACTCCTCTCCCGCTCCTTGAAAGCCTTGACGGTGGTGCGATTCGAAACAACACTACTGCTCGGGCTCGCTGGATTCTGGCTTCGATGGACTGGGCTCGAGATATAGGGCTGCCTCCTCGCTTCCGAAGCTAGGGTAGCTGCTGAACTGTTGACCGGTGATCGGCTTGGTTTTTTAGGCGACATCGAGCGCTCGCTTCGCACTGGTGTTACGTCCAAGTTAACCCGACTCCCGTCAATGTCTTGACGCCAGCTGTTGATTCTGTCCGAGGCGTGCTGGAGTTGGGCCGGGTTAGGTCCGGCCATGTTGAGAGATCCACGCCTTGATTGCACACGGCTGCTTGCACTCGTCTTGGTCATGATGCTAGCACTCCTGCCGACACCCGAGAGCCGGTTCGAGAGCTTGGAGCCCGTCTCCCACAGGCCTTGTTGCCGCTTGTGGAAAGCGCAATCCTGCCGAAACACCTTGATTTTCCCCGTCCTGTCAGTAGTAATGATAATATTCCCATCAAGATGCTTCGAGCGCTCCAAATACGCCGGGGTCTCTTCGGGGCGCTTCGTAGCACTCAACAGTGAGTCACCGTGGTCTTCCTCGGACAAGGCTGACTGACTCGCCGTGCTCTCTTCAAGGCTTCGTAACGTCACAGGTGGTGGGTTGCACAGGTCGTAGATCGGATCTCCCGAGGCACTCAAAAGCTGTCGGGTCTTGGCTGGCGCCATTAGAGCCGTCGTTACAACCTCCGGATGGGCGTCGAACGACTCGTATGGCTGCTTGTCCTTGATCTCACCATCCTGAGACCCAAGCTTCCAAATGTAGGCCTTACGATCCTCACTGCCACAGATTATGTATTCGGCGTCGTCGCTGAATCGTGCGTGGATTTGACTTGACTGGTTCTCAAGTCCTTTGTACTTAACCTGGATAACCTTGTCGTTGAGGTTGTAGACTCTGACACGTGAGTCGTTGGAACTGACGAGGACCTTGACTTGCCCAGTCTCGGGGCCCGATGACATGGTCAGGGTCCGGATTCCCGTGATTTTGCTTCCCTTGGCATTCTTGCCCCGCGAAGACCGTACATGGATTTGGTACTTGAGTTTGAGGCCCTCTGTGGTATAGAAGGTACACAAACCGCTCAGCACGCCACATATAGCAATTTTGCCATCGGGAGTGAATGCCACGGCGGTGATGAACTCATTGGTCGGTGCTTGAAAAGCGACGCTTCTGTCTGGAATACTCCAGAGCCGTAGCTGGGCGTCTAGAGATCCTGCGAGGAAGAAGCGATCGTCCGTAGGGTGGAAAGCGATCGACGTGACCAGATCTTTGTGGGCAAAGGTGCACAAGCAGTCGTGCCTGCTCATGTGCCAGAGCTTCACCGTCTTATCCATGGAAGACGAGAGCAAAAAGTTGTTCTTGCTCCAGCTCAGAGCGAGCACTTCTCCTGTGTGCCCCAGAAACTCTCGCACGGGCTTGGTTCGAAAGACAGGGGCGCTCAGTTTCTCCCCGTTGGCGCCATTTTGGGCCTCTTCTTCCTCATGCGCCTTGCGTTCTTCTGGTGTCGATATAACTGCGAACACCCGTACGATCTGGTCTTTTCCTGCGACAGCTAGATATCGCCCATCCAAACTGAACTCGGCCGCCCATGTGGCATCACCACCTCTGAGGATCTTGCTCCCAACTGCCGTTGCTACCGCGCGGCCATGCGACTCTCGCTCGGATTTCCGTTTCGTCGCAGTAAGCTCTTGCGCGAGAAAAAGGTGGTTGAACTCCTTGTCCTTCTTGTTGTGCGCTCTGACACGGATGTAGCGAGGAGGTTCCTTATGGAGCGGGATATATCCTCCACCGGCACCGATAACGGATGTAAGAGCTCGGGCGTATGTGCCATCGGTTCGCAGTTCGCCCAACTCCGAGTCCGAGTCGTGCATGTCATCATCTTTCCTCCAGCTTCCGCGCATTCCCAGCCGGCTAAGGAAAGAGGTTCCTTTCCTAAACAGCAACCTGTTAGCTTCATGCACATCAGAGGCTCACTGCCAGGGACCATGGATGCGCACCGTCGGTCTTTGAAATCCTGGTAATTGCTCGGTGACTTGCTAAGTTCAGAGCTTTCTCTTGTGATATTGTCGGCTGCGGGGCTGTCAGGTCGGCCTGGGTTTCGAAGTCGTTGGGCGATCGAGGGTTCGGCAGCGTTGCTGTTGGTTCTTAGATAGATTTGCTGTATTCAAGTCTATTAGCTGTGAACTTGTCGAATGCGCTATGCATGCCAAAGTTGCCTAAGTTACTGACCGTGCTTAACGGGTCGAGACCACCAGCATTGGTTGAAGGACCCGGAGAAGTCGATTTGAACGGTGCCTTGCCGTCTTTGTTTTCCTTGGCATTCTGAAGAGAGCTGGACAGAGGTGGTTGTGTAGTCGAGAGCCTGCTCGAGCGGGTATCTTGCGAAGGGATAGTGGTACCTATAGACAGTAAGTCAGCTTGTTCGGCAACCAGACAGTCAATGCCAGCGCCCACGCCCACGCATACAATGGGGTACTTTGGGCGCGTAGGAAGGCTTGTCGCAACATGACCCGACTCTGCGTACGAATAGGCACTGGACATGTGCTCGCAGGTTTAAACAGCGGGGCGGATAGTCGTCCATAGAGAGGAGCTGGAAGCTATGGAAGTGCTTGCATACCTGGGGTATCAGAAAGGGCAGCGAGGCTCTGACGACGGATTTGAGGTGCCGACTCGGGAGGGTTGGAGATAGCACGAGAGTTACGTCTCGAGGTCAATTCGCCGTCGCCCCGAACAGCAGACGAAGACTTTGAGGTGGACATATTCCATGCTGTGTGGGCAACAAGGCCCTAAAGAATTCGACTTCAGACGAGAGGCACCGGCATGCGCGGGCGGTTGGCCTCACGCAACTTGTCCGAACTCCGAACGAAGCGAGAGATACGGATTCACGGACTCAGTCTTGGGGGGTGGGAGGTGGGAGGCGGGACCAGGCTCAACCCGAAGGGTCCGAGAGCAAAATG